>CAODLS011171489.1:0-12625 GCA_948243855.1 Flueggea neowawraea
TTTTTTTTATATACAATTTAAGTAAATTTTTTCTAACCAAATGTCTAGTAATTAGTTTAAAATCTAGTTGACAATGTTTTTTAACTCATTTATTAAATCCTAACTTTTCAGCAAAATTAAATGATAAATGATCAACAAAAATCATTTGGGCAAAACTCATGCTAGATTCATCATGATTATAATGAAATAAATTAGGTTGAGAGGAAGAATAAGCAAACCAGGTTAGTTGCGTTTGTCCTCTCGTCATTCCACTTTTTCTGGATGCTTGTTTATTATATGTTTTTGAAATGTTCCATAGCCCCCTCCATGTTTGAAAGAGTACTCCTGCGAACAATAATTATAAAAAATTTAAAATTTTTTATTACCACTAGAAATTTTCTTAAAATGAATTTTAAAAATATCGAAACTAGAAACTCGTCATCCCGCTCCCTCCTCATTTCCTTGGGTGGGAATTAGTTGAGTTTGACTCTCTTGAGTTCTAATATTTTCAATTTTAAAACTTTCAAAATTTCTATTTTCATCAAAATTTTCCATTACTCCAAAATAAATATGCAAATATTAATTCAATATAATGAAACAACAAAATAACTAAATTAAATTATAGTAAAAAAGTAGAAGGAATTTGAAAAATGTAATTACAAAAAATAACTTTGAGAAATATAGAAAACGTAATTGTAATAATAAAATGTGTAAATAATTAATAAGAGTAATTTATAGCAAAATAATTTTTTGAGAGAGTGTAGAAGAGATTGAGATTGAGAGAGAAAAAATAGTGTAAAATTGGTAAGAATGAGGTTGGGTATTTATAGAGTTGAAAAAAAAACAAAAAAAAAAAGAAAATAACCATTGGAACCGGCGTTTCAAATTGCCGGTTCGACGGTTTCTTAAAACATGGAACCGAAACCTAAACCTTAACATTTCGGCTTTAATCGGCCAGTTTTGGTTCCAGTTCCGATTCGGTTCTGGTTTTGACCAGTTTTGACCGGTCCGGTTTCGGTTCGGTTCCACGGTTTCGGTTCCAATTTTACAACTCTAGTTGGGGAGAATGGTGCATCATTTTAAAAAAGATCAGGGACGACGACTGCAATTAATTCCGTGGAGCTCTTCTAGATGAACACTAGATGGGTGACCCGCGCAATGTGCTGGTTTGTCTTTTTAAAAACATATTAGATATGTTTATTAAGAGTGATAATTCATGTCGTGTTGTATATAATTGGATCGTGCGGAGACATTTATATGGCACGATTAGGCTTAACTCGAACACGATATGATTGATTAATCGTGTCAAAACTGTAAATCCAAATGCAACATATTTTTAAAGCATGTTATACGACACAACCCATATAACTCGTTAATTGTTATTCATGACAAAGTTTACTCGGTAAGACCCATTCAACACGTTTTACTTGTTTAACGAGTGAAATCTGCTTACAATACAAAAACACATCAACACTAAAATTACTTAAATTGAAACAATAAATACTCACATAATACCCACCAACACAATAATATTATAAATAAACATGTTCAAGTGTATATAACTGGTTAATGTAACATGTTAATCCGTTTAATACGATTAGGTTAACCGGGTTAAATGTGTCATAAACAAGTTAAGAGTGTTGAACCCATTTAAATTTAATTTTTTTAGTGTAATATACGGATCAATCTGTTTATAATCTGAACTCATGTATATAAAATCTAATCCATTTAACATCGTGTCAAATCGTATCATTTAATTGAATTGTGTACCAAATTACCAGCTCTATATCTAGTTACGTACCTACCTAAGACTACCGTTAATATATGTTTTAGATGAGTCCTTTTGATAAAAAAAAACATTGATTTTAACATTAACTTTTACTTCTTTGCTTTATTAAAATTTACATATGTCTAATATTTTTTACAACATGAAATATTGTAACAACAGTAAAGTACTAATACATAGTGTTTTTTCCATCATCATTATCATTAACAACAAAGACGATGACAAAATTGATAATAATCAATATGGCACTAATAGTTCATCAAACCAATACGGGTATGTTAAATTATAAAGCAAAATTACAATCAATGAAATTAACGTCTACGGAAAATATTTGCACCAATGACATTAAAGATTAGCTTTTAACATAAGAACAACTCTAATATATATTTTTGTTAATTCATGGTATCATCTCAACATATGTCATTTTAGAATTATTTAGTTTGCTATTATATATTTAATAAAATCACACCATTTTTTCTCTAATTTTGCGATTGGAACCAATTTATTTCATTAGTCAAACAAAAAATAATAAGAGTAGAAAAAAATTTAATTGCTATATTAATTAATTGAAATCAAGACATTAATTATCAAAAATCAAACTATTAACCCAACCAATTAAGTGTTCTTTCACTTGACAAAATTCATTTTTTCATTGATGCATGAATAAATATCCCTCACTCCATACGAGAGAAAAATTGAAGAAGAAAGAGAGCCGTCAAGCAAACCGGAAACCATGAGAAACATCGAGTAAAGCGGCAGAGAGGTAAAAGAGAAAAAATGAAAAAAGATAGATGCAGAAGAGGAAGAAAGAGGAGGAAGAAAGAAAGAGGAACTAAAAAAATAGAGAGAAAGAAGTAAGAGAAGAAAATATCAAAATGAAAGAGGAAGAGCAAATAATATTGAATTAATATTTTTCATTTTGAATTAAAGATAACATCTAATTAAATTTGTCATGTCAAGATAAGAGCAAATAATATTAAATTAATATTTTCCTTTTTTACAAATTTCAGAAAATAGGAATTTATTTGTCAAAAAAACGTGACGCCATATGTCAAGCATAAGAAGAGCCACATGTCAATACATGGTGACATTTACTATAACTTTTATATATATATATATATATATAACATGATGACCAAACTCGAACTGTTCCGTTGAAACTGAAATCAAATTGAAAAAAATCGAAACCAAAATTGTTCAGCCCATAACGGCCAAAAACTGGAACAAGAATCGCTAATAATAGATTTAATTCCGGTTCAACCCATTTAAAAACTATAAAATAAGGGTTTAACTAACAATTTGAAACTACTGTTTAAGTGCCAGTGCAAAAAAAAAAGGTTTGTTGGGCTTTCAGCATTGGTTCAATGCAACAAAAAAATGTACTGTTGCCCTTTTTTTTTAATTTTTTTCCTTTTATTTCTATTTTCAAAATTTAATTACTTATATTATTTACTTCAAGTGTATTTCAATTCAATTATTATTTATATTTCTTAAATTTTAATTGTATTTTTTTTATTAAAATTAAGTAAGAAATTTTATATTTATATTATTAATATTTTTATTAATTTATATTATTTTAAAAAATCGTTTGAACATTGGAACTAAAACTGTGAAGTGAAGTGGCCGAACTATATTTATATTTATATTATTAACACTTTTTATTAATTTATATTTTAAAAAGTTGAATAGAAACCGTGAACCATCCCGTCTGAACCTGAATCCAAAATCGGCCTGGACGGTCCAGTTTTGGTTCTACCATTTGCTTCAAACAGAACAGCCGGTTCAAGAACCGGCGGTTCCGAACCGTAGCCAGGTCTTCACAGTTTCTGTCTAGTTTTAACAGGCCGGTACAGAGCCAAACCCAGACTTCGGGCAGACCTGTCGGTGATCCGATGCCATGGCGGTGATTGTAGAAGGTGCAAACCCAACCACCAGAGTCAGCGTCTTAGCTCAATACATTTTCGTTAATTTCACTATGTTTGTTGACGAAACTGGTTCTGTAGACTAGTTAACACTTCGGAAATGAAGAAATCGTCGAAAAAAGAAGCTGCAATAGCAAAGAAAAATAGAGGCGGCGATAGTGGTGGACGCATTCGCACACTCTATCAACGCCTTTGTAACTCTTTAAGTCTCGGTACCAGGTATTGAGAACTTGCTCATCTTTTGTAACAAAATTCACGAGAAAAATAAATAATTTGTGCACGGTTTTTCTTTCAATTAGTTATCCTCATTTCTTTCTGAATTTGAGAATTTCGGATCAATTTGAACGCCTTCACAGTTCAGCGATTTAGTATGATCAAATTGATGTAACAGTAGAAATTGAATGATAGTTGTCTCTGGAATCATGTGGTTTTTCTACTATAGTTGTTCATATATGTGCATGTATATGAATTTGTAATAAGGTGAATTAGCTAGGCATCTTTTGAAGTGGCATTTACATTGCAGATTTTAAACTGACAAGAAAAATTGCAGATTTTATGATGGAAAGAAGTGGAGATGAAAGTCGGCCGATTTTGAAACGCAGAAGAGCGTAGTTCGTGCAATTGCATACTTTCTTGATTCTGCTTCAGGAGGCAGTCTTCATCACCCTCTATTGAAGGTATTCATGTCTTCCACTCAAAAAAAGATGTGATCAAAGTCGCTTATTATTTGACCTAATTGAGATGGTGAATGTTTTTATTCTTGAAATCCTTAAAGATTTAAACAGCGATGTGTATTGTCTCACACGACTGGCTAATGGGGGTTGCAATTGCTTCTGTGAAATGTGCACAAAAGTTGTAACTAGTAGCGTACTAAATTTATTTGAAATGTGGGATTTCTTTTTACCTCATAGTTTCATGAAACAACTGGCAAGATTTAATGTGAATTTTTCTACCTATGCATATGTGTATTTAATGAAAATGTACTGGGGACTCCTTTTATTTCTTTTTGACATGCTCTCGTGCTGATGATGATTAATTACAATTTGTGCAATTTTTTTTTTCTGAATTCTCTGCTTTGGTCCATTCATGATTTTTATTCTTGAACTTTCTCATTAGATACAACTCTTTAGGAGAATACTGTTTTGCTTTTGAGAATGTGATGTGACGATAATGTTAGTGATTGTCTGATTGACCCGGCTATGCCTTCACACGCTTAGGAAATATTATTTCAACTTTGCTGATTCTGGATTTCACTGCTATGTGAATGTCTATTGGATTCCATGTGTATTATTGATGGTTGGTAAACATTATTGATGTTGATATTTCATAAGTTTATTGTTGTACCATTGTTCCTTTAATATCAGGAGTCAATTTCCGACATAGTTGCGGCACTAGCATGGATCCTTCAGCATAATAGTGAGACTGTAACAAGTGCAGCAGAAAATGCGGTATTAAAGCTTATTGCAATCATACCCAAGGCAATTCTTCAGTCTCATTTATTAGATCTGGTTCATCCATTGACGTCATTGTTATCTTCTCAACAATTTGAAGTATCTGTCTCATGTGCCACTGCTTTGAATACAATATTTCTGAATTTGAGTGTGAAAAACGAGGACAAAGTCTGGGAGATACTGAATGAAACAAAAGCTGTTTATCAACTTACTGGTAGCATACAGGATTTTCCTAGTGGTTTTATGCCAGTTGAATATTTCCAAGAAATGGCCTCTCTCTTGAGTACCATACTGCATAGATGGCCTTCATCACGGTATTCTGTCTGGAGTGATGCTAAAATTTTGGAAGTTTTGGAAGCTATGTGTGCAAAGCCTGATCTTTCTGTCAATGTCACTGTTCCAATCCTAAAGCTGTACTTTGGCATAGGTATTTTTACTAGAAACTGTTTTTGTTGCTTTATTTATTTGACATATTTTAGTGTGAAATAGGGAATGATATGGTTTTGTTTTCATGACAGCTCTTTGTGGCAGTGGAGCTAAGAAGCTTCTAGAGGGTGGAGAAGCTTTTCTGCATTTCATGGTTCTATGCATGGGCAAATCCCAGCCTCTGTATACGAGGATAGAAGGATTCAAACTTGCCCAGTGTTTATTGGTAAATAATTGTAACTGTTTCCTTGACAAGTGTGTTACTAAGACACATTAACCATATGGGTTATTGTCTCTATGGTCAGACAAATGAACAGGGGTGCTCAAAAGTGATGAGTTTGTTCTGTGAGCCAATTGTTAAAGCTATAATTGACGGGATAAGTGGACAGACCTTGCGATCAGGAAAACTTCCCAATGATCAGTTGTCTTTTTTACTCGAAGCTTGTCGTTTGGCACTAATGGTTCGGTGGAGAGGGGAGCATCAAAAATACTTTTTGAAGCATAGTACTGACAAGGTCCTTCTAAATCTTATTCTTGACAATTTTGATGACCAATTGTTTCAACATATCCTTTCACTGGAAGAACGAATATCAAAAGCTCAGGAATTTCTTAAGGCCAATTGTCTTCTTGCTGTAAGGTCATACGTCTGGGATATACTTGGATGGCTTGCAGCAAACTGTCGTGAAGATTTCAACCCTCAAGCCAATGGCCATGATCATTCTTTTAATATTCTTATCATTTGTGCATGGTAATCTCCAATTACATAATTCTGCCATGTATTTTTGTCTTAATAGCATTTTTTATTTTCTTTGAGAACACTGAATTTTACACTTTTTCTAGTAACAAGTAGTTTTCTTTTCTTAGTTTAGATGTCTAATAATTCTCATGTTTTACAAGCTTATCCTTTGCCGATTCAATTAGAAAAGGCCGGCTGATATATCAACATGATGTTGCTGATTCCTTCAGAAGTGAATCAGTATCAAGAGCTGTTCTAATGATGATTTATTCTCCCTGCAAATACATTTTGTCGGAAGCCAGATTCTTGCTGTCTGAAATTCTAAAGTCAAGGAGCAATGAGTACCCAAAACATTTGTTACGTAAGCTGAATGTTATGTATTACAAAGATTTCACTGAATTACCTAATGTTTGGCGCAGACATGGTTGCTTTGACCTGTTATATTGGTTTGCCTCAGTTTCAAAGTTCCATCATTGAAAGTGGAGGAATAAATACTTTATTGGCCCTTATAAGATGGCGCTTTAGCTGCAACGTGCATCTGGATCGGCTGCACTTTGCTCCTCAACTATATAACACATTTAGTGAGAAGAGATGTTGCTAGGTATGTAAAGAATGGGAAGGTGACGACCTATTTTTATTTTATGGAATCTGGGGACTAGCAGAGTTGGTGCACTCTGGGGTTGTTGATAATCATGACTTATGTGCTGATATGGTGGACTATAGTGAAACTCAGTTTGTTAGCTCACTCCAGGAGATCTGTCTAGATGCTTCTTCCCCTGGACTGAAGTGGTATTCTTCATACCTTTTGTGCTACTTTGGGTTTTATGGCTTTCCATCTAAAATGGGGAACCATATTTGGAAAGCATTTAATGACACTGAATACAAAGACGTGAAACTCATTCTTGCAAAAGGGGGCTATGTGAGTGTAATTGGCGTTGTTCTTGCAACTCGATGCCCATTATTGCTGCCGCTCAAAGATTCAGCTCATAAAGAGAAAATATCTGATTGTCATCCAATAAGACATGATTTAATGAAGCAAGGTGATAATTTTTTGAAAGAAATTCGTTTATCTTCACACGTTGACAAGGAGGCATTAAGCAAAGTTTTGGAATTTGTCTACTTGGGATATCTATGTGCTGGACAAGAACTTGTGAGGAAATTAAAAATTCTTGCTGAACATTGTGGTTTGCAATCTCTTTTAACAATGTTATCTAGAAAACATCCACAGTGGGGCACTGCATTTCCCATCTATGATCTTACAGTTGCTTTATCTCCAGTTGGGCGTTCCTTTTCGTACGGTTTGCTTCTTGATTTTCATCCAACTACATTTTTTATTTGCTACATTTCTGATTTCTCATTGTTATGCTTTTATCTTGTTGAAAACGGTTCTATGCATGATAGTTCCCAAACCTTCAGTTGCAGAAGCATTCATTGGTTATTATGTGTGATAATATGTCTTCTATTTCATTTTTCCCCTGATATACTTTATAACCATATTCTTATATATCAATAAATCACTATTCAAATTATTTATCATAGTTGTTCAAGTATATACTGTTTTTCTCTTTCTTTTATGCTCAAGATCTCTGGAGACAAAGGATACTATTTTGTGTTTACCTTTTTTTTTTTAGCATTTCCATGCTTGCTTTATTGCATAGTAGCTTCCTTGTGTGTATTTAGAGTATTTCAAATGATACTGTTTCAATGGAGTTGACAGTGAGGGTATGATGGGCAGTTTTTTTTTCTGGTGGTAGGAAGCATTGTTTAACTGTTTCAGAACTGCATGTATGACTCGGTTAGGCAATAAATCTTCATTTCTTGCTAAAGGTGTTTGACCACTACTGGCTTAGTTTTAATCCATATGTGTTGATGGACAATATAGATAATTATGGATGCAAATCTTTCTTTATCTTTGGCTTAAGATCTTAATGTTATTTTGACATAAGTATTCTTTCACTATTTGTGTGACTTTACTCATTGATATAGTAATAAAACGTTGATGGTGTCTTGAGAAAGCACATTTAAGAATATCTTCACATGCCTGGGCTTGATTAGTTGAGTCGTAGATTAGATAGATCGTTGATGACGGATTGTGAGGTATTTTTGTCCAATATGTTGGATGTGCATATCAGCAACAGATTATGAAAATTTGTTCAATGAATATATTATATGCTGGATTATTCTTCTTATTTAACAAGCCAATAATTCCTTCTGGACAAGTTTTTCTTTTTTTTTTTTGGGTTATCAAGGGTGTAACCATACCATCAAATATTGTCAAGTCATAGTTTCTGTTTACTTAATTTTTCTATGGATAGAATTGTTCATCAAGCGTTAAAGGATCATTTTATTCGGGGCAAGTATGTTATTTGGGTGCAATTGTGTGGGAAGGAGATGTAAAGAAAATTACCAACTTTTATTTGTCTGTTCTAAGTATTTGATTTGAGCATATTATGGTTAGCCTCGCAATCACATTTGTTAGCTAAGTTTTTTGTTTTTTTTTTGTGGAGTGAGAAGCATGACTTTATGGCACAAGGGCTGTTAAAATTTTTTGCAGTTATATGATACATTGGGTGCATGTGTGCGGTCAATACATAAAAGCAACTGTTTTGATTTGCTTCTCTTAGGGATATCATCTTGGAGGCTGGTGTAACTAAATCCGGTGAATTTTTAAACTGGAAGTGCCTTGCTTGCCCTTCATCCATGCCACATATTCATGCTCACAAAGTTGTATTGACATCAAGTAGTGATTATTTGAGGGCCGTGTTTCAATCAGTCATGCAGGAGAGCTAATTAAACAAGCAGTCTTGAATACGCGTAGCTACAATATTTGAGGTTGATTTTTCTTTTTCTTTTTTACAAGTAATATGTTAGGTTGATCGATTTAAAGAATGTGCTAGTTAGTGTGCCCTGTGGTTATATATATAGATTGCACATGCAAGAATTGTTTGCATAAAGTTTGTAGTAGTTTTTCTGTTGGTACATGCACTTTCTTTGAGTTCGTGTTTTTAGATTTTCAAGTATTAATAATTAGTATATTTGTTTGTTCATTTTTACTATATTATTAAAACTTAAAGTAGTTTAAACAAGTTAAAAAATATATTTTGTCTTGAATTATCTCGTGAAATGTAGGTGATATAAATGGGCTAAACAGGTTTTGGTTTATAACTCAGCTTCAATGTGGTCCAACATGAACATTCTCACCTGTTCTGCACCCTGTTAACATCGATTAATGGTATGAACTGAATCCAACCACAATGTTACTAATCAATGGACAACTTAATAGATTAGTGTCAAAATGTTTACTAGAAGATTCACCAGTAAAAGTTGTTTCCATCATGGTGGTTTTGAAAAAGAATATTAGTTCATTAAAAGTTCTATTTGATTTTTGCTAGAAACTTAAGTTGTCTTTACACACTTTGTTGCAATGCATATTAAGCTTGTGGTTGTCATTGTTAACGGAAAAGAAAAGTGAAGAAAAATATGTGTCTGATCTTGGTGGAACAAATGTATAAGAAGATAAGACTTATACTACATAAAATGACCAGACTCAAAAAACATTTCAACTACAAATTCCTTGAATTGGAGCATATTGTCATGGGTCAGAGTCTTGGTGTAGGGATTTTTCCGTGCGGCACCGCGGGACTCTTGTATTCTTGAGGTTAAGTCTTGATCAATCCCGATGTTCACTGGTTTCGCCCTCCCGTGGGCTCATCAGGGGAGCGAAGACAGCTCCCGACTATTGTGGTGCCCAAGATAGTACATTCATCTGGCATAGTAAAGTTCTAGACTAGCGACAAGCTCTCCAAATTTAATTGGGTCGGCATGCCTAACTCAAGATAGACGCAACACTTGAGGCACGTACTCACACCTTATGTTACCCCACGTCTTGCGGTTCTAACTCCCCAGCAAGCATCTCGCACATCCTGCGTGGTCAAGACTAACGGGTCGTTTTCCGGTACGGCACCCGGGACTCCCGCATTCTCGAGGTTAAGCCTTGATCAATCTCGATGCTCATTGGTTTCGCCCTCTCGTGGGCTCATCAGGGGAGCGGGGACAGCTACCAACCAGTGTGGTGCCCAGGATAGTACGTTCATCTGTCATTGTCAAATCCTAGATCAGCGACAAGCTCCCCAAACTTAATTTGGTCGGCATGTCTAACTCAAGATAAACGCAATACCTGAGACACTTACTCACACCTTATGCTGCCCCACGTCCCGTGGTTCTAACTCCCCAGCAAGCATCTCGCGCATCCTACGTGATCACGACTAACGGGTCGTGACATTCTTCCCCACTCAATTCATGCACGTCCCCGTGCATGTGGGGAACTCTTGACCCTTTCTTCGAAGATTAGCCCAAGATCTGTGCGCAACAACCCTGCATACTCATCTTCCTCATCTCCAACGGGGAGACCCACTTGCGAACACCCCCTGAAGCTTAGGGTGAGAGCATTTGGGAGTTCGTCCATCGTTTGGACCCGCCAGTGTGGGCGTGAGCGTTTGGTGAAGTATCACTGCTGTTTCCTGCCTACTCATCCTCGTCGTCTTGAGGACCCACGTGCGAACACCCTCAGGTGGTCAAAGGGTGCGAGCATTACTTGAGCTCATCCGTGGCGGACTCGCCAACGTAGTTGAAAAGCGCTTGGCAAATTGCAGCGTGCACGTCTTGGCTCTGATACCAATTGTCACGGGGTCAGAGTCTTGACACAGGGATTTCCCCGTGCGGCACCTCGAGACTCCCGCATTCCCGATGTTAAGCCTTGATCAATCTCGATGCTCACTGGTTTCGCCCTCCCGTGGGCTCATCAAGGGAGCGGAGACTGCTCCCGACCAGTGTGGCGCCCAGGATAGTACGCTCATCCGCCATAGTCAAGTCCTAGATCAGCGACAAGCTCTCCAAACTTAATTGGGTCAGCATGCCTAACTCAAGATAGACACAACACCTGATGCACGTACTCACACTTTCTGTTGCCCCATGTCCTGCTGTTCTAACTTCCCAGCAAGCATCTCGCGCATCCTGCATAGTTATAACTAACGAGTTGTGACTGTATGCTTTTATGATAAAAGGTTAAGACTCGATTTAAATCATTCTCACCTATTTAAATGGGGACAGGACTGAACACTAAACGGATGGTGCTTTAGACTGGTTTTACCTTCATTTATTCATAGACTAATTCTATTTGAATTTTGTTTTTCTTTTTTTCTGTATACAAATTTTAGGTCTTGTACCATACCTGTATTAACTTTAAATAGATGCAATGAGTAAACTAGTGCACTGGTTCTATACAAGCCAGCTTCCTGATCCACCGTCAGGATGTTTGTGGAGCAATATGGACAGCGACCAAAAGGTCGAATTGATGCAACCCTACCTGGAAATTCTCTGGCTTTCTGAATTATGGCTTCTGGACGATGTTCACGATATCAGTTACAGAATCATTGTAAATTGTTTGGATTCTTCCAGACATTTGTCTATAAAAATAATTAAAATTTGCATTGATCTCAATCTCTCGAGATTGGCTGAAGTTGCTGCAAGCTATATGGCTCCCTTATACCATCAACTCTGCCATTCTGGTGATCTTGAAACCCTGGATGAGAGTGTGGTTGATGTGATCCGAGCTGCTTCTGCTCAGCTTTCTCAAGAAGACTTGCACATCCATTCAAATTGATTGTTTTTTGTACATAATTGCTAGAACAAGAGATGCAAATGTCGGATCATCAGATGGTGGATATTATTACAGCTGAAATTGTGATTGAAGCTGGCATGTGAATTGCTCTTCCCGATGATGCAGTCAGGTAGAACTGTGTTGGACCATTCTTTCCGCAGTGTAATTCAAGTTCTAAGAGAATTGCTTCAGCTGTGCCACTTGATGTTTCCAGTTAGAAGAACATAGGGAAGCTTCCTGATTGATTCATGTAGTAAAGAATTTTATCTTGGGAAGCTAAGACGCATGTGTTCTGTGAGTGACAACCCAGCAAAATTGACTGCTTTTGCAGAAGGGTTAGTTTCCAGTAAATGACAATAGATCTGAAATTTCAAAAGCATCCATTTTTACCGCTTCATGCTCCATTTTTGATTGATTCTTTTTACCAATACCAGCCAATCCTTGATGATTTGGCATTACGATCACAGGATTCAGATGATTAGGTAAATACTAACTTTGCAAGCGCTAAATTTGAGCATAATTACACATTCATCACAAGAAAAAATGAGAAACCAAAACAGAAGATGCTATAAACTTCCTATCTCCGTGTGGAAGAAGGAAATTCAATGGGAAAACATCAACTCTATGCAAAAATCAAATAATCAATTCATTTGACAATACTACAAT
>CAODLS011171607.1:0-11024 GCA_948243855.1 Flueggea neowawraea
AAGCAAGGGGAAAGAAGAAATGATAAACCTGTCCCAAATTTTGCTTTTCAATCTCTGAGAGCTCAACTAGATCTTCTTTGGTAACTTGCTCTACTTTGGAATGGCAAAGTGGCATGGAGAAACATACATCCTGAGTAACAATACTAAAAGGGTCAACTAAAGTTACTGCATTTAAAGAATGACACAAAGTCGCAAGATATATAGCAACAAAGCTACCAGAGAAGAATATCTAGTGGCAACAGTACAGCTGCAAACCATAATATCCAAAATAAGACTCCTCATAAGGAGCAAATAATTAGAAAACAAATCAAATTACTAGATATTAGGTTCTCTACATCAAGTGAATTTCAAATTCAGATCACTCTACTTCTCCTTCATCAAATGTCTTATAGCCAAACCATAAAGAGAACGCATATTCAAGCTTATCAATTCAATATTCCAAAAGTTGACTGATAGTTCTTAACTTCTTTCAGGAAAAGAAAACAATAAGATCTCAGGTGCCAGTGAAGATGCAGATAAGCAACAGACTCAATGAGTTATTGTATCGTGATACTATTGTCAAAAATAGTTGAAACTTGAAAAAAAAAACTTACAGGACAGACACTTTCAATATTTTGATCCAAGAACATCACTTTATGGATTTTATTTTCACTTCCCAAGATGGAATATGCTATCATTGCTCACAAGAAATGTTAATGATCACACAAGATTGCAAAGAAAAAAAAAACAGAACAATTGTTGTAGAATTAAATCATCTTATCAAAAGCTAAACAACCAGAACTTCAACTGATAATCCACAAAAAAGCAAAAATTGTAATAATGATATATATTTAATGTGATAGTACTACGAATAAATCTTATTCAAGTCATTTCAAGCCCTCAGATGAAAATAATTCCAAGATAAAGCAAGACTGTTGCATCCTCACAGTAAAAGAGTCTGCAGAAGTACAAAATAAATAACTATTTGTAATAAGAAACAATATAAGAAGAAATTGAGTACATGAATAGCAACTTCTTACATGCTCCTTCAATGATGACCTAAGTGCTCTCGTTGACCGTGAGATGTAAGCATTACATAGGTAATCGCTTCTTCTAGAGCCAAAACTATTGATGAACATCACTACAAAGTGTGTAGTACATACTGTAAAATATTACCAGAGTTATCATGATGGTCAATACAATTAGGATCAAAAGAAAAGAACCCTTAATCACTCGACACATGATAGAATACTTATCAATGACTAGACTTCAGACACATCAATATCAATATATGTAAAGAATTTTTGCCTAGGTGGCCGCTGTAATTCAAAAGAAAATTACCATAGAAAATATTGCAAATGTTGTTTCGAAACATGTAATAGAGACTTCGCAATGAGTCCTCCCATGCTAGATGCCGTTTTTGTAGAAAATCTATTTCCCCTGAAAATGGAAAATTTTAGAAAGAGAAGTCTGCATAGAATGGAACATTAAAAAAGGGAAAGCTTTAAATAAATCCTGCCGAGTTAATTCCCATCCAGAACCCCAAATCAAGTTTTCTTTTTTGTTTGACAAACCTCCATCTACTGCTGATGAGATTAGTGCTGATATTACAGAAGGTGGTAGAGTAGATTGAGGATAAATCCATGAATGCAAGGCTTTGGAACCAACAATTTGGGAAGCCAATGCTTGAATTGCACTTCTATTTATCTCAGTACAATCACACTGGGATGTGACTTGCGGCAACCCATTGTAGGTACTAGCCATAATTGACCTATGAATCCTGAAGATTAGAAAACCATATATTAGAGAGCAAACAATAGCAAGCTACAAGATGCAATGACGGATAGCAGTTCAAACAAGCTAATGTGGCACATTAAATTACATGGATAGCTGAGAAAGTGTGTAAATAAAGAAAATAGATATCAATTAACTTAATCCTGTGCAGGCATGAAGTATTAGGCATTTTACTGCATCAATCATTTAGCATCATATTTTTAAGTCTTCTTTAACTGAAACAAGTGCACAAGAGTTTCCTAAGACTACAAAAAAAATGACCCTTATATCTTGCAAAAAATCCTTTTCAAACCTCTAACTAATTGAAGTGATAGGCCTCCAAAAGCACAGGAAGGAAAACTACATCAACCACATGGTATCATCAAAAGTTCACTTTATGAAGGAGAATGCATAAAACCAAAAATTTTAGCTCACTCATGAAACAAAGGAACAAGCAACACTTAAACTTGTGTAGCCTCATCAAAGTCTATCTTATTTTAAATCACAGTCAGCAGAATATGTAGAAGAGATAAATACACAGCAGCATACCAATTTACAGAGGATGAGCATGCCACCCGCATTTTTGTTTTCAAAGTAAAATCAAGAGGAACCTTTTGGCCAGGTGTATGGAATTCTGACCAAAAATTGCCTGAGTAAGATGAGATTTGCTTGCCAAATTTTTCAGATGAATCAGTAGTTAAACCAGAACCCTGAATCTTATGAACAACTAATCCTTTTAAAGCTTTATCCTATAGAAATAAGGGATCATTAAGTTAGATAGGATACGCAACTTAGGTGATGAAAAAAGAGAGGGGAAGGAAATATACCATATCAACAATAGATGAACCAAATAATTTTTCACCTCCTGATGAAATCTCAGTTACACTTCGAAAAATACTCTGGCTGCATTTTTCAAGAGTTTCGCAAGTTTGTGCTTTGCCTTCTTTCATACCCTCAGCAGAAGCAACAGAATTCTTCGAGCTGGAAGTGAATATATATTAAAAAAATAACCGCAATAAAATCTCTACACATTCTGATGAAAGAATTCAATGAAAAGCATACCATGATAATTGTTGCCTCTTGGCAGTTAAACTCGAAAGCACTGAGAGATTCTTCAGGCTGGTAGGTTTCTCTGTTGGTACATTTTCCTGTCGCAAATAGAATATCCAAAAACATATCAATAGGAAAAACTTCAAAGCACAACAAGCAGAACTTGCATTCCGAAAATTCACAAATAAAAACAATCAATCCATTTAAACCCTATGTCTTATGCACTTTTGAACATTCAGGATGCATATGAAAATTGAAAAATTGGCTAAACCTTGGTATTTTCTTTGGCAGAAAACGTCCTAACCCTCGGCTTTTTGGCAGGATAAACTTCGTCCATACGAGTATCAATGTATCTCGGATTTCTGAACAAATCCAATTTCTCACTACCATTATCCACCTCACTCGTTTTGCTGAAATTGAAAGAAATTTTTGTTAGCGAAAGAAAAAAGAGAGTATGCATAAACACATAATGATATTGGCACTCACTTCGTTGAAACAGGCAATGGATTAGAAGATTTGTCAACGAGCTCTACTACATTGTTTCTCTTCAACTGCTCTCCCTGCAAATCAACAATCACCATTTAATCACATTCAGTTCAAACTGAACTTATTCTGACACAATTCAATCTAAACAAAATCTAGTAATTACTCCTTAGATAATCCACAGATTTATTAAAACTCCCCAAATTCCCCTCAATAATTTCCCACAGATTCACATCACTATATCCACGTTACCACGTTAGAAGTAAAAATTCTCTCAATTTTTTTTTTAAAAAACAAAACTTACTCGGAGCTCCGACGGTGTTTTCCTTTTGAACATAGTACCGGGCTTTACAACGCTCCCTCCGATTTGGATAGAAGCCGGAGGTAATGAACCGGGCGCAGCAACCTTTGCCATATAAAATAAAAAAAAAAAAAGTAAAACCACTCTCTCTCGACTGCTTCGTTTACGATTGCTTCAGCGCATTATTAATTCAAAATCTAGGGTTTCTGCTTCTACGATTCGAATCAGTTCTCTCTGTGTGCGTCTGTAAAAGAGAGAGAGAGAGAGAGAGAGAGAGAGAGAGAGGGAGAGGGCGAGGGAGGTTGTGGAGTTGCGGCAAAGAGAGGGATTTTAGTTTTGGTTTGAACCATTTCGTTCAATTTTGTTTCCCTCCTACAGTGCTGTGGGTTTCCTAACGACGTTAAAATTGAACGTTAACCGTCGTCAAGGTAACGGAGACGGCCGTCAAATGGAATGGGACGGAACTGTGAATGAGATCTAGAGCCTGGCTTGGCTTGCCCAGCTCGGAATCCAAATGGGCCTTCTTAGGCCCATAGTAATGTATTTTTCCTTGTTCCTTGGGAAAATTATCCCATAGACCCTCGGCTTTTTTATTTTACAAAGAAATAGCACATTTTCATTTTATTTTTAAAATCCACACACGCGATATGTTTTTCAAAGTGATTATAAAATTTTTTTTTAGTATACACTCTGGATACCTATAATATAGCATTTTCTTTAAAAAAAACAAGCTTTGTTTGAGATTTCTATTGTGATTTGTTTTGCTTTAATTAAGTGTTTACGCCAAAAAATTTGCACAGATCCAATGAGCCGAGTCGAACTCAAGTCATGTTAAGCCCAATTCAGGAAGAAGATTGGTGGATTGGTGAGTGCAACAGGCGTGCCAAGATTGTAGGAGGTAGAGTTTGTTTTGGAATGTGATTCATCTAAATAAGGGGGAATATATAATCTAGTAAGGGAGGACACAAAAATTCTGAAGTTTGGCAAAAGAGGAAGTCTTGACCAGTTTGGGAACCAAAGGAGAATTCTAGCAGCACTGTGTTGTTAAAGGGCACAGCTATAAAAGGATCGTATGATGCAGATTTTGGGGCTCTCTAGCTCTTCACATTTCATCACATTACACACCACTTGGGTGTTTTATCATGTCTTTTCTGTAGTTTTTCGCCTTCTCTTAGCTATTTTAGTCAATTATTCATTTCATTTTCTAAACTCTACTAATCCAGTTTTTGTTTCTTTTTAATAAAAGTCTTCTTCATCATTAATGTGTTCGTGAATTATTTAGTAATGAGCAAAAAATCCTTTACAATAAGTTAAGTCTATTTCCTTATTTTGCAATCATTTGATTGAGTTAGATCGATCTTATATTTAGTTTGAAAAAACCAAAAATTCATTGACATGCTTAAAAAAGGGTAGTATGGTCTTCATTCTCCAAAAAATTAGGAAACAGTAAGGTTTGTGTAGAAATCTCTCTTTTCTTTACTGAACGTAGTACAAATAATATATGAACTTGATGAATGAGAGGATTAGGAAACCTAATAAGAGGAACTCAATTCGCTCATAGAAACATCTATTGACATATTCTCATTTACATGCCATTTATCTTTCATACAATAATTATTCATATTTCTATGTTCAATCCTTTTTTTTATGAAATACGACTATCTTCCTATTGTGCCCATTTAATGAAGCTAACCTTGTATAAAAAAGACACAATATTCATCGACCCTCGATTCAGCTAGATTGACCCTGAAATTTTTGAGCAAGATAAATCTATTTTCGATCTTGTGACAATGAGCATTGTATAAAACTAAAGAGACAATAGGGGCAGTGCAGCAGAGAGTGTTTTCTTGATAACTATGCTATATATGTCAACAACTGTGTCTTCAGAATTACAGTAGTATCAAAACGATTGCTCTTTTTTTCTTGTTTTTTTATCTTCACCCTGCATTTTTTAAGGCAAAAGTTTAAACTATAATTCTTAAACTTGCTGCCGCAATTCCTCAAACTTCTATGAGTCATTTTCAAAATAATATAAAAAATATATTAGAAAAAATAAACAAAAGCAAAGAGAAAACTACAATTTCCGGAGTTAAAACAAAACAAAAATTGCAGCCATGTCTCAACTATAAAATCATCATAAGCAGCGTTTACACCAAAACAATCATCAAAATCTCAAAAAGAAACCACAAAAATCACCAGTCAGTGTAAATGTTAAGACAAAAACTGGAAAATGCAGACAATGGAACATTATTATCGACGGTACCATCAAACTTCTTCTTCTGTCCAACTTTATCACAACCATCGAATTCCACCACTTGACCCTTTTCGATCAGACCCTTCTTCCCACCATCATCACCACCATTACTAACTGCAGGTTTTCCAGTAAGTCTCTGCACAAGACCCATGAACTCCTCCGGTCTGACGTGAATAACATCAGGAGATTTCAGGTACACTATAACGGGACCGCCCCGGTTCGGCTGCGATAATTTCTTGGTTATCTTTGTCGAGTTCTTGCTTATCATTAGTGGTGCAGGTCTTGGACCTTGCAACTGAACCTGCTTCGATCTCACTGATGAACTGTTCATGTTTGAAGGTTTCGAACCGGCCGGTTTAAATTAAACAGCTACTTGGTTTGGTTTGGATTAAATAGCCAGGCTTTGTGAAACCCTATTTATATAAGTGTGGATTGGAGCGGCAAGAAATGTAGAGAAGGGTCACATGTGAACGACTTATAGTGATGTGTTTGGTTTGAAAAGGCTGGTCTGATTTGAATTGGTCTAGTTTGGGATTTAATAATATAATTTATGGTTTCTTGTTGGGATATGCCGGCTGTTATTGTCTTGGTATTTAATACTGAAGAAAATATTAGTAAACAAATGACGTATAAAATGCATGGTTGAATGATACAAAAATTTGTGTAGACTATTGTAAGACAAGGATAGGTCAGTCAAGTCCCAGTCCTACGCTCGTACTTTTAAATATCTGAAATTTCTTAATCATACATAGATGTCAACTAGGTTCTCTATAATTAATTAATCAAATATCTGCAATTTTTGGATTAATAAAATTCTTTTAGGATCTAGGAGAAGTTGAAGCAAGATTACAATTTTGAATTTCAATTAATCTTTTTTAAGTTTAAAATTGATTCTCCAGATTCAAGTCGAATAAAATCAATTTACAAAAAATATATAACCATAACACTGTCATCTCTTGTATCACAGTCATAGGTGGGACCAGGTGGGGTTCGACGGGGTCGGCCGACCTCATCTGATGGGTTGGACAGGGTGGACCGATTCAATCAGTTGTTCGATGAATTCTTGTTCTGTTTCATCTTTCTATCTCTTTGGTTTTAACATTGATCAGAGAAGAAAGAATAGAAAACTAAGATTTGTATGTAAACTGGCTTGCAAATAACTCACAACCCAAGGGGTTTGAATATGCAAGATTGTACCACCTGAAGATATCTAAATATATTTTTTCTTCTGCGGTTAAAAAAATGAAGAAGTTACAGTACAGCATCTATATCATATTGCTTTTCAAACTGTAGATAAGGACCCTTATCTGAAAATTCTTGTTTAAATTAAATTCTTATCATTTAAATAAGATAATCATTCTAATGACTATTTTGTTCTGTTAAACACTCTTAAAAGTCGAATTTATTTGGGAAACAGCGAATCAGGGGGCTCACTTGTTAATGGAGCCGCTTCTTCTCTGCCTGATCCTTTATGTGGGTGCAGCCCTCTCCTCATTTTGTTGTTGCTGCTCTTGCAGAGGACTTTCAGTAATGAAATGAGCTTTCATTTGTTTTCCAAGAAAAAAATAAAGATAATCATCCTAATGAAACTTCTAATTTACATAATCATTTTTGAGGAAATTACAATTGGTATACTTTTTTCTATTAATGTTTTCAATTTTGCAACATCTTTTTAAAACATTATTATTTTAACACATTTTTAATTATGTATTCTATAATACAACAATATCTCCTCACCCACCTCTCTCTTCCTCTCTCTCACGTGCTCCAAAGCTGCTTGCATGACTGTCACATGAGACAAACACACCTCCACCACACACTCTTCTTCCTCCTCCTCCTCCTCCTTCCAGTCTTCTTTATGTCATTGAAGGAACTCCACCACACACTCTTCTTCATTCTCCTTCTCGTCTTCTTCTATTCTCTTTTGATCGCTAATTCGCGGTCCCAAACAACGTTGTCGCCTCCCCCGCTCTGGGAACTAGAGTGAGAGAGAGCGGCGACGAATGATCAGGAGAGAGAAAGAGAGCGGTGTCGATGGAGATGTCGTGGATTCTAAAGCGTGCAAGTCAGATCTAGATCGGGAGGAGGTGTTGGTGGCGAGTACGATGACTCAGGAGGCGGTGGTGGGGAGAGACGGAGAGTGAGAGAGTGCGACGTGAAGGATAGGGAGAGAGAGAGAGAGCGACGCGACGCAACGAACTAAAGAGAGAGCGGGAAAGGGAGAGAGAGAGAGAGAGACGTTGGCATGAACAGGGTGGGGCGACATGAGAGAGAGCGATGGTGGTGGCTAGGGTTTGTAAACCCAAGCTGCAGCCATGGAAGAAGGGACCTATGCTGAAATTTGCAATTCCATAAAATACTTGATAATTATAGAATCAATCCTCATTTAATTACATTGAAATCCTTCTTATATGTAAATTACAAAATAATATTTAAAAACTAAATGTACTCTAAACTAAATGGTAGTTGTACTCTAAATGTACTCTATACTTGACAATTATAGAATCAGTTCATCATTTATTCTCAGATTTTCATTCTGTACTCTATTTGTACTCTTTTTGTACTCACTTTTTTCGTAGAGATTTTGTTGGTGTACTCTAAATGTACTCTATACTTGACAACTATAGAATCATTCCCTAATTTATTCTCAGTTTTTCATTCTGTACTCCATTTGTACTCTTGTTGTACTCATTTTTTGTAAAGATTTTGTTGGTTTACTCTAAATGTACTCTATACTTGACAATTATAGAATCAGTCATTATTCTCAGTTTTTCATTACGTACTCCATTTGTACTCTTATTGTACTCACTTTTTTTGTAGAGATTTTGTTGGTCTAACTAGTAAGTGTTAAATAACTTGATTCATTTGGTTTCATTTTATTATTGTACTTGGTTCTGTACTTGTGTTGTTCTCCTATTGTAATTGGTTTTTAGTCGAGTTGTACTCCATGCGTACTCGGTTTTTTATTTTGTGTTTGATCTCTATTTGTTCTTATTTTTGTTTTTTGTACCCTGGTTGTGCTTAGTATTGTTTTACTAGTCTGTACTCTGTTTGTACTCTGGTTGTACTCGCTTCACTAACTTGAGAGTGTGGTCAAAGCGCTGTCAAAATGGTCAAGGCAAACAGTTGTATTTATGAATATTTTATTTTGTTTTTCCATTTTTGGTTTTTTTTTTCACCTATCATTTTTCTATCTGCTAAGATCTTATTTTGATCAGATTGTGTTTATCCATGGTTCATCGGGGACTACTTATTCTAAGAATATGCAATTTTTATATTGATATTTCTCTTTCTAATGAAGAGTTGTGGTCCAAATTTTATCTCCAACACTCTTTTTATCCACTCTTTATCTTCAAATTTAAAGTAAAGAGTGTGCTTGAGTCTCTAAAACTAAAAAATCAAAATAACTCTTTATCTTATTAATCATTAATGAAATTTAATACTTCCGTGTATTTTATTATCTTTCACAACTAACTTGAATTGTTCACCTCTTTTTAAAAATTAAAAATTACTTAAATATTTTATAAGAGTTCACAAAGTAAATAGTTAAATACAAAGAGTAACATTAAAGAGTATAACATTAAAGAATATACATACCTTCGATCTTTATAATTATTGATACTCTATATTTTTATTAAAAGTTATCTCTACAAAAAGAAATCATGTTGAAGATGCTCTAACATAAAATGAAGAATTCATACTAATCACCATAAATCTTAGTGAACAAGCTATAAATTTATTGGTAAATTTCAATCATTAATTTAATATTTGATGAAAAAAATGTTGGTGTAGCATTTAAAACACTCATATGAAAATTATAAATTTTGAATTCATGAAAACCTATCTAATCTGCAAATTAAACAGTCACTCAACAAAAATAAACATAATTAAAAAGAAATTAAGCATGCATATTGTCAAGTATCTCATATTGCATAGGTTGAGCTAGTTACATGAGTTTATAATTAAGTGACAATCATTCCCCCATAAGGTGCCTTTTGGAGGGAAGTTAGGTCCAATATTAAGATGGTATCAGAGCTACCCCTAGTGCAGTGGTTTGGGGAGGTGCCCGACCATGTGTTGCACTTTACCCATTAGTTGTTCAGTCTGGTTCGAGCTGAGAGTGGTGTGTCAAGTATCCCACATTGCCTAGGTTGAGTTGGTCATATGAGTTTATAATTAAGTGACAATCTTCTCCCCATAAAGTGCCTTTTGGAGGAGAGTTAGGCCCAATATTAAGACATATTGTTAAAAATTCATGTTATCATATTCAAATAACATATTATCATCGCAAAAGTTACCTAGAATGGAGTGAATCTACCACGCAAACAAAAGAAAACAATTCTTCAGAATAGTAGTTGTTGAACCAAAGGTGGTTAACATTTTGATCTTCTTATGTTTTGATGATGAACAAAACATGGTAAATAAGACATCAAAGTATAATGTTCAATGAGATGGACAAAGGGTGCAATTGTTGGAATAAAACAAGTATTACTCGAGTAATATTCAACAGGCGCGGGCTGTGGCTATGGTGCCGCAACCTTAGGTAAACTAACCGCCTCATATTGGTCGGCTACAGAATACTCAGCAGCATCAACAGGCTGGCGCCTAGGTCTCCCACGACCTCTACTGTATGGACGATCCATGTCTACAACAAACAAATCGTGTATGCAATATCAATATGCAAGTGGTTGCCACAGTACCGAGCCAGAGATCAAAGAATGCACAGAAGCAAATCACATTGACTCGATCAAAGATACTAAGCTCCACACCATACCCAAACTATACGAACACCTAGTTCAACGAAACCTAGTGCTCTAATACCACCTTTGTCACAATCCATTCCCGGGACCATGACCAGCGTATGAGTCTGACCGTCTATGGAAGCCCGGTCCATCCCGCACAAGCCTTTCAGAGATTCAAAAATTCTACCCATCATTTAATTTTCAAAACATTTATTGGAAAACATTTTTATAATTAAAACAATTTATATATAACTCAATATATAAATATAAACCAAATGTATACAAACCATATACTCTGGTGAAATCAAATACAACAAATATATCAGAGTATACATACAACCCCAACACCCCACAGTAATCTGGTACGAAACTCTACAAAATAAAAGAAGCCCGAACAATAGGCATCAATAACCAAAATGCCTCTTCACGGGTGTCCAAGATG
>CAODLS011171760.1:0-27064 GCA_948243855.1 Flueggea neowawraea
AAATCTTGATTCGATCAACCAATATCGAAATCAATCACATATCTCAACTCTAATCGTTCTCATGAGCATGAATCTAACCTCAGATTCAGTAGAAAAACTCACATTCATGCTAAAATCGTCAAAACCCGAACCAAACTCTAGATTCACTAAAAACTCATCAAATCATGCGATTCAAAACTTGAATTGTGTTCATCTAAGTCCTATCTAACATAATCTAACATCCATTCACCAAGAATCATCCGAAAATTGAAACCCATTTCAAATTCGGTCAAATGACATTTTCATGAATCAATGCCTGAAAATGAGTTAGAAATGAAGAAAGGATGTTGATCTTACCTCAGATGATGATAAGGAACGATGGGTGACCAAAGAGAGAGAGATCCAGACGAGATTGAGAGAGTTTTGAGTGAAAATAGCGGACAAATGACGAAGAGAGTCGGGTTTGGGGTTTAAAAAGGCAGGCTGATCAAAACGCACCGTTTCAGTGAAATAACAAAGTAACGTACGTCATTCTTGTGCTCAACGTACGATATTGTCATCCATAACGTGCATTATACATTGTGATGCATCCAGTAGCTACGGATCTGAAACAAATACAATACAACCTCCGTCGTTCATGACAACGTACGTTGATCATCCTCGCATCCCAGATGACGTACGTTGTAACTACTCAATGTACGTTGTGCTCCTTTTCCAGATCATGTACGTCTTGCTTGTCTCGACAACGTGTGTTATGCATAAGGCTAACGCACGTTGTTCACTACTCCAGCCACCTACTCGACAATTCAAGCTTCCAAAAGTGCATCGAACCTCCCTCGGGGTTCCATAACACCTAACCCTAAAAAAATACATCCATTATTCAACATCAAACATCAAATCATCCTCCAAATCATCAAATCATTTTCGGGAACACTTCAGAACAAAATTGAAATTAAACGATTAGCTACAGTAATCCTATCGGAACGGTCGAGGTATTACATTACACATGCCCACAACGTACGTCTTCAGCCCACAACGCAAGTTAGCAAGGTTCCAATGGCGTCAAATCCGAAAACAAAGTCACAACGTACGTTATTTTGGAGCCAACGTACGTTTTACACTGGGTCAACGTACGTCTTGCACTATCAACGTATGTTGATCATCAAAACCTAGATAATGTATGTGACGCTTGATTCTAACATATCCTCAGCCCACATACTCGACATTTCACGCTTCTAAACTTGTCCCGGACCATCCTAGAGGTTCCATAACACCTAAACCCCGAAATTACATCCGTTAACCATCATTAAACATCAAATCATCATCCAAATCATCAAATAATTATCGAAAACTCTCAAGAACCGAATCGAAATCGAACAGAAAGCTACAGAAATCCATTCGAAACGACCAAGATATTATAATCTAAGCACTGCTTAAGGGAATAGGCACAAGGCAGAGAGAACAATAAAGGCCTCAAGATGAAGAGAAATGGATTTTATTGCTTTTAAACAGATTTTTGGGTCCATTTGGTAAGTATATAGTAGTGCATGAAAGAAACGTGTCAGGAGATGAGGATATATAGTAGTGCATGCAAAGAACGTATCGTATGTACAACAAGGACGTGAGCGTGCCAAATAGAGTAGGTAACGCCTTAGGAGGAAAGAAATATCATTTTTCTCTTATCTCAAATCTTATGTATATAAGAATGCATGTATGTTTTATCACATTTTTCGTAATATTAGTAACGTTTCTTTGACCTATTGTCGTACTTGCACCATTGATATATGCATTATATCACTTCTTGAGAATTTTTCTTAGCCGAAGTGTAGGGAAGAAATTTCTGCGCGATTCAGATATGAGATTACTCTTAATAGAGCTGCGCTAGTCTGTTGCGCCTTTCAACCTAAATTCGAGGTATTTTCAATCTTTTTTCCTTCCTTTTCTTTTGTCTCTAGAATTCAATGCATTGTTTCCTCCTTTATGCATTTTGTTTGTGTAATTGATGCACCAGGATTAGTGGTTGATTTCTTTTTAATTGTATTTACTGTTTTGATGTGTGAACTTGGGCTTTAAAGAGAAAAGAGAGAATGATTCTTGGTATTTAAATTTCCATGGAGTAAAATGATTTGCATGTTACCAAAATGTGATTTCATTTTGTTAGGATTGTAAATTTGTGTGTGATTGTTGGTGCACGAAAGTTTAAATGCTTTCAAAATGAATTATATGCTTTCAGTCAATCCATTACATCTTTCCTTTTGGTTGTTCCTTCATTTTTACTTTTCTTTTGAGATATCTAATATAATATGTATTATTTGATGAATTGATCAATTTCTATTTCTTTTATTTTCTGTATAATTCTTTGTCATTATAAAAATTTGTCTGATTACATTAAATCTTTTGGATTAAGCTTGAACTTAGGTTCGTCAACAATATTTGGGACCCTAGTAAACTTGTTGATTTCACTTTTGGTACAGTTTTCATCAGTTTGTGACTTGTACTGTTTTCAACATATAGATCTTGTTGCCGGTTCCGGAACCGGCGGTTCCGGTTTGTCAAATATAGGAACTGGAACCAGAACCGAACCGTGGTTTTATGGTTTGGTCCGATTTCGGTTCGGTTCGGTTTTAGTTCCAATTTTGACCGGTTTTAACCGGTTTAACCGCCTGTTCGGTTTTGGTTCGGTTTTATTTTTTTTTTAATTTTGTTTTTAATCCGTTATTTTATCCCTTCAATTGGTTTGTAAATTTTGTTATATTTAATAATTAAATATAATACCAATAATATATTTTATTTCAAATATTTTTTAATAATTTTTAAATAAATTAACTATTCTATTAGTAATTAATAATAATAATTTATAGAAAAATAAATTTTTGAGAGAGTGTAGAAGAGATTGAGAGATAAAAAAAAATGGTGTAAAATTGGTAAGAATGAGGTGGGGTATTTATAGAGTTGAAAAAATAAAACAAAAAAACAAAAAAAAAGAAAATAACCGTTGGAACCGGCGGTTCCAACGGTTAGAACCGGCTGTTCGACGGTTTTTAAAACGAGAAACCTGAACCTAAACCGTAAACCGCCGGTTTTGGTCGGCCGGTTCCAATTTCGGTCCGGTTCCGGTTTTTTCCGATTTTGACCGGTCCAATTCCGGTTCGGTTCACCGGTTCCGGTTTGATTTTTACAACTCTAGGCTAGTCTGTGTATGTGTTAGTTGCTCCACACCGGGTAGTAGGTCATGGTTTTGTATTGGATAATATACTAATTTTACTTATAAATTAATTATTTTGTATTTTCGGTATTATGATTATGTTTTATTATTTACGAATACTATTTTATAAAGCTCATTATTTGTTAAATGGTTTCAATATAGTTAATAAGGTGATTAATAAACGAATAAGTTCGATAGTATGTTTGATTTTTCGAGGCTTGTGCGAGATGGGTCGGGCTTTTGGTTTAGTTCGTCTTGTAGCTTTCGGTTTGGTTCATCTTGTACATTGGTCAGGGTTCGGTAATAGGTCATGACACCAGTTGCATTAAGTGCTCACCACTTATGCTATATAACAGGCTCTAGATGTCTGCTTCAAGCCATGCAATGTTTTCTTGAGTAAAAACACATCATCTTCATGCCCTTTTACTGTAAATCCATCAGGCTGTTTAATGTATATCTCCCCCTCAAAAAAACCATTAAAGAATGTAGACTTTACAAGTAACTAGTAAACTTTCTAGCTTTCATGTGCAGCAATAGCAAGCAATAATTTGATTGGATCAAGTCTAGCAATAGAATAAAATGTATTAAAAAAACCAACACTAAAGATTTGAACATATCCTTTTACAACAAGTCTGGCTTTATGCTTGTAAATAAAGCCATCTGCATTCAGCTTGGTTCTAAAAACCTACTTCACACCTAGACATGGCCTCGATTCATGAACCGATGGTTCAGGTTCAAGCAACCCTCTGAATCGGAACCAAACCGCCCAAGGGTAGTTCTGGACAGTTTGGTTCTGGTTACATTTTTTTGCGGTTTGGTCAATAGTTTGAAAGATTCGGTTAGCAATTCCGATTATGGTTTGGTCCGGTTCGGTACAAATCGAATTTTTTTATTTTTTTTAAAATATTGTTCAAACCCAAGATGGATCGTTGCCAACAATTCAAAATTGGACCAAACCGCCGGTCCGGTTTGGTTTTGGTCGTGTCTATTCACATCTAACACTTTTCTGCCTTTAGGTCTTTTCACCAGTTGCCAAGTTTGATTTTTCTCAATCATGCTTAGCTCCTTCTTCATTGCAGCTATCTATTTTAGATCTTTCTCTACTTCCTAGAAATTTGTTGGCTCAAGAATAGCAACATTACATCTCTAGTAGAGATTAGAAAGTGATCTCGTACCTTTAACAAGAACATCATCCACCAATTCATCTTCTTTCAAGTGAAATTTTGAAAGTTGATTCAGAATTGAAGTTGATTTCTTTCCTTTTCAGTTCTATTTTTATTCTCCATAAAATGCATGTCTCTGCTTATATGAATTTTCCTTGTGTGACTTTAGAAAATTCTATAAGCTTTTGAGACGTTACTGTAGCCCACAAAAATCTCTGCTTCTGCCTTTCTATCAAGCTTATTCCTTTTGATCTGTGGCATATAAATAAAGCACAAACATCCAAAAACCTTAATATTTTTTATAGAAAGTTTAAAACCATATCATGCTTCAAATGGTGTCTTCCCTTCTACTGCTTTTGTTGGAAGCATGTTTAGACAAACACTGTAGTATACGCAACTTCATCCCAATACTCCTCCGGAAAAATTCTTCTCATATAGCAAGCACCTAGCCATTTCCATTATAGTATGATTTTTCCTCGCACCGACTCCATTTTGCTGTGGAGTATATGGATATGTGAGTTGTATTCAATCTTACCCTCTTCACAAAAAAGATTGAATTGCTCAAATGTGTACTCTTTGTCGTTATCTGATCTCAAAGCTTGGATTTTGTGACCACTTTGAGTTTCAATCCACTGCACAAACCAGCAACTTCTGACTTGAACCTAAGGAAATAGATCAAACACATTCTAGTGTAATCATCCATAAAAATCAAAAAATACTTACTCCCATTGAGAAGAGGAGTTCTATGAAGTCCAGCCAAGTCTATGTGGATCAATTGTAGCTTTTCAGTGGCTCTCCAAGTTGTTTGTTTGAAAGGAAGTCTTGCTTGCTTTCCAAATTGACAAGCTCTACAATCTCACATCTATGTCCCAAGGTAAAGTAGCCCACTGAACTAACTCTTTCTTCTGCAAGGTCATCACAACAACATAATTGACATGGCCAAGCCTCTTGTGCCAAACTTCAGCTTTAATTTTTGTAGCAAAAAAGGTTGTTCGATCCTCCTCCAAATGATCCAGAGCAAAGCTTTTTCCTTGCATCTTCACTTTAAACGCACCATTGCTTTTTGCATCCTTGATTATACATTGATTTGTTTCAAAGATAACTTTGAAACTCGTTTAGTTTTGTACCTAAAGCACTTTCAGTTGCAACTTTGCCTTTTCCCTTGACTTTGCCAATTTTTACTTTGGAAGTCACTAAAGTGTCTAGCTCCTTGAAGTGATCACGATAAAAAAAGTACAGCCACTGTCAATGAGCCACTTCTTGCTTGAATTGCTAGTTGCAAAGCAAGAAGCAACAAAGAGATGTCCCTCCTCTTCCTGATCACCAACCTGAGCAACATTCTTCTGTTGCAAAATTCACTTATGTCACAAACTTCTTATGAGTGAATTATTTTGCAGATTTTCTGATGATGTCCCATTTTCTAGCACTTCTCACATTGTTGGTCTAGCTTTCTCCAGCATTTGAAAGGAGTATGACCCTTCCTTCCATAGTGTCCATAAGGAGGAAAATCAAATTTTGTTCCCTTCCTAGTTTATGTAGAATTAGAACTTGAGTTTCCATTTTTATTCGTGACGTTCCTCTTTCCTTTTCCTCCTTGGCATCTTTGTTGGTAATACACCTCCTATAGACCCTTCTGACCTCATAAATCTTCTCTATTCTTTAGCCTACAACGAATTCAACAATTCTGCCAAGCTGACTTTTGACGAGTCTCTAGAATTGTTTCAAAGAGGAAATGGTTCCTTCAAATCTTTCAATGACTGAATTTTTTGAACTAATGTAGAATTAGAAAATAATCTTACTTTTGTTAGCAGTGCTGAGTGATTTATTTGCATACTCCTTAATTGTCTTTGATTCTTTCATTTTTTGCATCTCAAATTCTATGATCAAGTTGAGAATCTTCATTTCTTTGATCCTTCCATCTCCTTCATACTCGCTCTTGAGGAAATTCCAAACCTCAAAAGCTAACTTCATTGTCATGGTCCTCACTGAGATTTTAGATGAAATTGCAACAAACAATGTAGCTCTAACCTTTGAATTTCTTGCTTTCTTCTCCTTATGATTCTTGATTTGAATCATTGTTGGATTTGTTGGCAATGGAGGAACTTCTTGTTGTCCATTACAGTTATCCAAAGATAATTTACCTCTAGATATGCCTCCATCCTACCTACCCAAATATGGTAGTTTTTCACTTGCTCTGTTGTTTTGCTTGACAAGTGGTATCAGAACTTTAGACGTTTATTCAAAAACTCCTGAGGTCAAATCTACTGAAAGAAGATGTCCTCTCACAAATTTGAGACTGACAAGTTCAATGGCTCGAATGATTTTACTCTGTGAAAGTTGAAGATGAAGGCACTTTTGGTTCAACAGAAGTGTACTAAGGCGTTCAAAGGTGAAGAGAAATCACCGACAGAACTGACAGTGGAATAAAAGGCTAAAATTGTGTCGATGACACATAATGCAATTTTATTGAGTCTGACTGAAGTCCTGAGGGACGTAGTAGATGAGACTACGACAGCTAGCTTGTGGAAGAAGCTCGAAAACAAGTACCAAAGAAATCCCTAACAAATAGGCTTTATTAGAAAAGGGAATGCATACCTTGAAGATGTCAGAAAGTATCAACTTGACAACTTTAATAGAATTATTTTATACTTGCAAGGAATTGGTGTTAAAGTTGAGGAAGATGATCAAACCATGATTTTGTTGTGTTCATTTGCCTAGCTCGTATGAAAATTTTGTAGATACTATGATGTATGATAGAAATAGTATCTCGATAAATGATGTTATGGATGCTCTACAGTCTAAAGAATTACAGAAATTAGTTTCTGGTTCTAGAAAAGGCAGTGTAGAATTTGGATTAACTGTGAGCAAGGGCAGGAACATGGAACAAAATGGTGGAAGACGTAGTAAGGCGCATTCCAAATCTAAGTCTGCATTGAGATGCTTTCAATGTAAAGAGAATGGACACTTTAGAAAGAACTATCCACAAAGAAAGAAGAAAAATGGACAAGGGTCGAATGAAAATGCGCAGGTTGTTGTACCTTAGAATGATTCTAATAAACAAGCAAGTTCTGATAAGGGAGAAATAGATGATGTTCTAACTATCAGAACAACTAATTTTGCAAAAACTTGAGTTCTGGATACTAGTGTTTCATATAAGATGACTTATTCACGAGAGCTATTTACTACCTTCGAAGAGTGGAATAGTAGTGTAAAGTTGGGAGATGATGAGAAGTTGGGTGTCAAAGGTAATGACTCAGTGCAAATCAAAATGTTTGATGGAATGGTTAGGACATTGGATGCCTAGTACGCCCCTAGACTGCAAAAGAATTTAATTTCTAAGGGTACAATAGATAAGAATGAACACACGTTCTCTAAAAGTGATGGAGTTCTTAGAGTGTCTATTGGTGCTCTTGTAGTGATGAAAGGCAAATTGCAGCACGAGATTTATATATTAATGAGTAGTCCAATGTTGGGAATGATGATGATGTTGAGCTTTATTGTAATTGATCCTATAGAGAAGAAGGATGGTAGTACAAAGTTGTGGCATCGAAGATCGAGGCATATGAATGAGAAAGGACTGACCATTTTGAGTAAGAAAAGGATACTAAATGGTGTTGAGACTAAAAAACTGAAGTTCTGTGATACTTGTGTTATGGGTAAACAACGCAGAGTGAAATTCAGTTCAGGCAGCCATACTACTAAGCAGGTTCTTTAATACATTCACTCTGATTTATGGGGTCTTTCTCCGATGGAGTCTCATAATAGATACATATACTTTGTAACGTTTATTGATTTCTCTAAAAAAGTATGGGTATATTTTCTGAAATCAAAGGATTGAGTGTTTGGGAAGTTCAAAGAGTAGAAGACTATGGTAGAAAAACGTACCGAAAAAGTAGTCAATACACTTAGAACTAACAATCCATACTTTTTAAGAACTAAAAAAGTATGGCTTGAATTCTGTAATAGAGAATTCAAGGAGTTCTGCAAGAAAGAAGGTATAGTGAGGCACCGCACTGTACGACATATGCCACAACAGATTGGAGTTACAGAACGAATGAACCAAACACTTGTACAGCTTGCTAGATGCATAAGGATAAACACTAGATTATCGAAGCAATTCTGGGCTGAAGCAGTTAACACTGCTGCTTATCTGGTAAATAGATCGTCATCGACTACAATTGATTTTAAGACTCATCAAGAGGTATATTCCGATAAATCCTCTAATTATTCTAGCATGAGAATATTTAAATGTCCTGCATATGCTCATGTTAGTGATGGCAAATTGGAGCGTAAGGCAATTAAATGCATATTTCTAGGATAAGCGACTGGGGTGAAAGGTTACAAACTCTGGTGTACTGAAAACAAGACCCCGAAATTTATTATTAGTAAAGATGTAACCTTTGATGAATCTGCTATGTTTGGCTAGTGGAAGGAGTTTGATGATCTTGCAGGTAGTATTAAAACTAATTTAGGTGCAAACCAGAAAGTGGAGTTTAAGGTCGATGATCCAAAGAAGAATGGTGTGACAAGCTCCCAGAAAGTGGAGTTTAAGATCGATGATCCAAAGAGTATAGTAGCAAGTAAATCGAGATGAAAAATCTGAAGGCCTAAAAGGTAATTGGATTGTGTTAGTGTCAATATTACAAATCATCTTTCTTTTGTCTTGGCAATAGTCAAAAAAATTGAAAGAGAGGAATTAAGGTCGTATAAAGAGGCCGTGAAAAGTAAAGATAAAAAAAATGGCTAAGCTCTATGGGTCTATGGGTGAAGAGATGACATCCTTGCGGAAAATTCAAACTTGGTAGCTTGTCTCTTTGCCGAAAAGGGTGACATATGTTGATTGTAAATAACTTTTCAGAATAAAGGATGAGATTCTAAATGTTGAACCACCTAGATTTAAATCAATGCTTGTGGTGAAGGGTTTTTCACATAAGGAGAAAATTGACTACAATGTTCTCATCAGCTGTGAAGCATAAAACCATTTGAGTCATCCTAGCCATGGTAAGCGTTTTCAACTTGAAACTAGAGCAACTTAATGTTAAAACTATTTTTCTGCATAGGTACTTTAAGGAGAAAATTTATAAGAAACAATCTAAAAGATTTGTTGATCTTGAAAAACCTAATCATATGTGTTTATTGAAGAATTCCTTATATGGGTTGAAGCAATTACCTAGGCAATGGTACAAAAGGTTTGATACATTTATAATCTTCATGAATTTATGCGAAATTAGTATAACTGTGTTTACTTTAAGATGTTGAGTGATGATTTGTTTATATATATGTTGTTAATATATGGATGACATGTTAATTGCAATTAAAAATCAGATTGAAATTGACAAACTAAAATAGTTGTTGAGCAGTAAGATGAAGAATTTGCCAAGAAGATCTTAAAAATAGAGATTTGGAGAGAGAGAAATGCATGCTTGTTATATTTATCGCAACAAAAATACATCTAATTTAAAGTGCAATGGAGTACTCACCGTTATTTTTAATGTATGCTATGGTGTACACTAAACTAGATTTGACTTATGCAATTAGTGTAGTAAGTAGATTTATGGGTAATCCTGGCAAAATTTACTGGGAAGCGATTAAGTAGATTATGTGATATTTGAAGGGAACGAGTAGTGTGTGCTTGGGGCGGGTCGGGCCAGCAGGCCTGCGGGCCAAATTTTTTAATAAAAAATATTACTATTCTATATTTTTTTATCAAAATATGATTTAACATATACTTTATTATATAAATTATTTTAATAAATACTAAACAACTACTAAATTTATAATTAGCATCATTTTAACTAACATATAACACATAATACATCAAATTAATAGTAATATACTATATATTATATATACAAAAATATAAGAAATTATATATATTATATTCAGGCCTGGCCGGGCTGGGCCGCCGGCCATTCCATCAACCCAGGTCCAACCCTAATTTAATTAAAAATTATTCAGGCCAACTCGACCCGATTCCGTGAGTCAGAACTAGTAACCCAGCCCGGCTCTTTTTCAGGGCCGGACTTGGGCCGGGCTTTTTTGCCCAGTACTAATGGGAATGGTAATATTTCTGATGGATTGGTTGACTTTACTGATTCTGACCATGAAAAAGATCTCATGAAGAAAGTCATTAACCTGTTACATTTTCACTCTCTTTAGATGTACTATTAGCTTAAAAGTATTTCTACAACCAACAATTGTTATGTCTACAACTGAAGCAGCATACATCTTTGATAAAAAGGGATGAAAGAAGGTATATAGTTGAATGACATTGTTGATAATTTGGCATTGAAATTGCTGAAACCTGTTATCTATTGTGATAATCAAAGTGTTTTGTGTTTGGCAAAGAATCCATATTATTATTAGAGGACAAGATATATTAATGTTAGATTGAACTTCATTCGTAATGTGATCGAAGAGAAAGGTGGCCACAGAAGATAATCCTGCATGCATGTTGACTAAACCAATTACTATTGAAAAGTTCAAACACAACTTGGTGAATGTTTGCAAAGGTTGAGCTCGAAACCCTTCGGAGCGTGACAGATGAATAGTTCTTTATTCTAAATTTAAAGAAGAAAAAAAATTCAATTCAAGATAGAAAATTGTTAAGTTTTTTTATAATATGTTGAATCTATCCTAGTAAAACATGAGCTAAATCATAATAGGTTAAGATTGATCTATGTTGACTAATATTTTATAAAAACTATAAATAGGTGTGTCGGAAAACATATATAACCTAGAAGGTGTATGTGTCGTCTTTCAATAGTGAATATAATTACTCGCTCTCTGCCCATGGACATAGATCACTTTGATCGAACCATGTAAATCTCTGTACTTTTATGTGATTATTCTCTTTCTTATTTCGCTTGTTCTATTGCTTTGCCCGACATCACAAGAGCAACCAAGTCGGGGAGTGGGTTGGGCAGTTCAATCAAATAGACTAGAAGACAACAGAAATTGAGATATTTGTATTTATGCAATGGACATCAATTCAAGTGTAGTGAAGCAGATAATTCGCTAGGAAAATAAAGGTTTCAAAGTAGCACCGAGTTCCATTTGCAGTTATATATCACTAGACACAATTAGAAGCATCATATCATTAACACAAGAACAACGTAGCACGTTGCAATGGCTGAAAATGAAAATTACTATTTGCAGTGAAACAATTAAATCATATAGAAAAGCTTATAAAGCATTAATATTCAAAGCTTATACAAATTAAGTCTTATACAAAGCTTTGTATTATGTGTATTCAACAGAGTAGATTGCTAAACTATAAATAATGTGAAACTAAGCCATGCAACAATAGTACAAGTAATGGAATATCCATTACTTGAAACTAAGCCATGCAGATAAATAAGAAATTGAAAGCCCTCGTTGAAGCTTAAATGTCATAACCTTTAAACAGGTTCAATTCCAAGAAGAAAGAAGCATTTCCCCATAACCAATTCCAAGCCAACAAAGCTATCTCTAACTGACGTTAGATAATCAGAAGAAGACTTACCTCAGCAAATCATAGTAAATGAAGCCCCAATGCACGCTCGTCTGCATGATCCAATGCCAATGTGCCCGTCTGTACCACAAGAAAAGTCCGCATACTGCATTATCATATCAATCCAGAAATATCCTCCATTCTTTTAAGAAAATCCAAAATGTTGAAAAACAAGAGGATTTTAAATGCTGACAGCAACAATTAGTTTCAGGCATTTCCGCAACCAGTAATATGAGTAGAACTTAGTTACTTTCTTCCAACTCCTATGTCTCTCTGCCAGACTTTCTCATGATTGAACATATCCGAGCATGCGCATAAAGCAAATAGCAGTATTGCCCCAGCTTACAAATTTAAGTAACCAATTATAGTGACTGCAATCTAGTTAAGGACAAAAACAACCAAAATTGGCAGAAGAGAGCAATAAATATTTGGAATTATCCAGGGGCTAAGCATTATAATCACATACTGAAAATTACTCATGACAAACTTTCCTGTGTTTTACACCTTGTGAGAAGCAAACTACTTTATACCTTAAGCATCTGATCTAAATCGAATGTGTAATTTGTCAATCTGTTGTTTATCAGTCAGCATACCTGCCCAGACAAATAATACACAAACAAAAGAAAAAGATTTTCCTCACAGCTTTTAGAACATGAAGCAAACAGAATCGCTCTCAACTTACTTGGGAATACAAAAAGCAAACTCCTCAAAAAAGTAGCATGGTAGACTGCTAATATGTAGAGATGCCACATCCATGGGCAAATATATGAGTTTCTTTGAATTTTTCTCAAGTGGGATGGTAAAACTTATTTTGATGCCCAATGAATAAGTTGATTAAATGAAAATCATAGTTACGATTGACTTAAAACAGAAAATTCTGGGTTAATGCTCGTACAACTATTTGATTGAAAAATAGATACTCAGATACCATACCTCGTTTAATAAAACAGAAGGGATTGCACAGCGAATAAAACAGGTTAATAAAAGCTGCAGGAAATCTATTTGAGCAACTCAGCAACAAAACATCAGAGCTCCATTGTCACGTATAAACAAATCATCCTGCCCCCCTAGCATATTGTAGTGCATTAGGCACCAGTAGGTCCCGTTAAACTGGCCACATTGCAAGTAGCAACCATTTAGAGGGAAAAGGACAAGAGAAATAGAACAAAACACTTCATGATCAGCCCGTACATAAAACCATGAACGATTTATCAAGTAATTTGGTAATAAAAGGCAGCCTCATTGTCAAAAGAAACAGAATAAACTAGTCACAGTGTATAAAATAGGCAAACCAAACCACACCAAAAATACCACCGACGATTGATATTTAACTTCAATTGAACCATAAACTAATAGTCTATCTACAAAATACTTGTTATATGAGCAAATGGTAACTTTTTTTATCTTCAATGGTGCATTGCTTTGGCAAAGAACAACCATTCTCCTGCAAGTGTTATTCTCATCACGAACTGTTAGAATCAAAACAGTTGTAACAGAAATACATCAGGTGGGTATCATTGAAGAACAGAAACTGAATAACTCATTAAGCCCCACCTATAATTTCTAACATTTAAGGACGTTTGACATTTGTCCTGAAGCAGCACTAAGTCCTTCGTGCATGGAGGACTATTTAGCCCATTAAACAAGCAGCCTCATTTAAGGCACTAATTGACAGGGACGTGAGAAGGGAAAAGAGACCAGCAAAAGAGAACAATTCTGCAATTGATTAGACTGGAAAACAAAGAAGGCACGATTATAGGAATACCTCACTTCCCTCGTGAGTCAAGCACTTGTTTATCACAGTTCCGTTCAATTTGTGCTTTAAACACAGGCCGTTAAACAACAAGCCACAATCTAGCAACGACCGAGAGGGACATAAAAGGGACAATGAACCAGAAAAAAACTCCCATTAATTAGCCCATAAATGGAAAACCAGCACCAATTTGTGTAAGCAACTTAACAATTAAAGACAGGGCTTTGCTGTCTAAGGCTACACTAATCTCAGTTCCCTGGGGCCATTAAGCACTAGTTTAGCTATAGATTAAACAACCAGCTACCAAGCCAACAATCTAGAGGGACATGAGATGGGATACAAGATAGCATACACAGACAATTTCAAGAGCCACAAATCTCTTTTGTCAAGTAACAAGGCATCTATATTTAGAGGGACCAGAACAAAAGAGAGAATAAATCTCATGTTCAGTTTTTTAAAAGAGAGAATAAATCTCATGTTCAGTTTGTAAACTTAAACAAAGCACTTGAAAACCCAATAACAAAATAGATGGTCACTGTCTACTAGGCTGCATAGAATGGATTCATTTAGCCATATCGTAGCATGTTAATCACATGTTTAAAAATACCACAATTGATCAGGTTTCCTGCTCGAATGCGCACATTAATACACAATGTTCAATCACAGCACAACTTAAGAAAAAATAAAACAGAGCTGATATTGTTGTGCTAAACACCATCTTTTCTGCTTATGGAATAATAAGGCAACAGCTACACTATTTGAGAGGCACATGCGAGAGAACAAATCCCTTGTTGATCAAAAACCCGGCTAGAGGAAAATTAATGAACCAACAACAATTATTTCAGACGACATAGCCAGAAAAAAATACGTAAAACATATTCAGAAGTGTCAAGCATTTGGTTCCCCTTCCACATTCATAAGTATCAAGCATTTGACACAAATACACCATCTAATTCACAAAATAATATTACAACTATTCAGTGAGAGGTGGGGGAAGAGGAAGAGAATGGATTACTCTCATCAACTAAGCGAATAAAACAGGCTAATAAAAGCTGCACGAAATTTATCTGAGCAACTTAGCAAAAAAAACATCAGAGTTTCGTTGCCACGTATATAAATTATCTTGCTTCCCTTTCATATCAAATCATCTTGCTTCCCTTTCATAGTCTAGCGCATTAGACACCAGTCTAGCAAGTTAAACAAGCCACATTGCAACCATTTCGAGGGAGAGGCACAAGAGAGATGGTCTACAAACAATGTACGATTTATTCAAGTAGTTTAGTGATAACAGCTTTGTTGTCAAGAGAGAGAAAACACTAAATCACTGTGCAGAGTATAAAACAGGCAATCAAAACCGCAGACCATTTCTTTGAGCAACATAGAAGTATGTTTGATAACAAGCATCAATCAAAGAGCGGCAAGGGCAAAAGAAAGAGAACACATCTCATTATCAGTCTGAAATTACCATTATTTTCAACTTCAATTGAACCATGAATTATCATTCTATCATCCTTCCAAGGAGAAATACTTGGTATAAGAGCACACCTAACTTTTTTTATCTTCAATGGTGCATTGCTTTGGCAAAGGACAACACTTCTGCTACAGGTTTTAGTTTCCCCTTTCCATGCACATCATAAACTGACGAAATCGAAACAGTTGTAACAGAAATAATCGGGTAGGTATGTTTGACAGACAGAAGTTGAATACTTCACTAAGCCCCACCTAGTATTTTGCAACATTTAAGGACGTTTGACATTAGTCCTGAACTTTTTACTTAAGCACCGGCACTAATAGGTGTCCTTCAAGCACGAAGGACTATTAAAGCTCCACTAAACAATAAGCCACATATAAGGCACCGATTGATAGGGATGCGAGATGGGAAAAGGGACCAACAAAGGAGAATAATTCCCCTATTGATTTAGACTAAAAAACTGCCACCAGTTAAGAATATCCCAGTTCCCTCATAAGACAAGCACCAGGACCAATTTACACAGTTCCACTCCATTCATGCATTAAGCACAAGCCATTAAACATAAGCCACAATCTAAGCAACAACTGAGGGAGACATTAATGGGAGGATGGACCAGAAATATAAACTTCCTCATTAATTAGCACATAAAATAGACAAATGTGTGAGCAACTTAACAACAAAGAGACAGGGTTTTGCTGTCAAAGGCTCAGTAGTACTTACACATCTCAGTCCCTTTGGTGCTTTAAGCACTAGACTGGGTCAAGTTACAAGGCATCTACATGATAGGGACAAGAGAATGAACCATCAATTTGTCAGAGTGGCACTGGCAACCAATTTACAAAATGGATGTTACTGTTTGCTATGCTACACAATATGGATTCTTGCTTCCGTTCCATATTTTAGAATATATCACTTGTGTAGATAACACAAATGGTTAGGTTTTCTTGCATGAATTGCATACAACACAACTTAATAAAACAAAAGGCAGAGCTGACATTGTTATGTTTACACCATCTTTTTCTATTTATAGAATAGTAAGGTACATCAGAGGCACATGAGACGATCAATAATTTTCAAATGAACCATCAACAATTTTTTTCGAGGAACCAGGAAGCCCATTAAACAAAAAAACCACCATCTTTTAGTCAAATTTATAAGAAGGCTTCTAGAGAAAATGGACAGGAACAAGGACAGGCATCTATGAAACATCGACAATTTTTCAAACTAACTTAGCCACGAATGAATAAACATAGTGCGTCAAACATTTTTAAACAAGATATGATCTGAGGCAACAATTGAGAGCAGCAGATATGAAAACAGGCACCAATGATGATTTGCTTTGAGCAATTTAGCCACACAAGATAGGGCATTGTTGTCTAATAGGCTTCAAATATAGTACTAGTTTATCTGGGTTCCCATCAAGAGAGGGATAAAACACCACTCTCTGTTCAGCGTATAAAACAGGCAAATCAAAACCGCAGATAATTTGTTTGAGCCACATAGAATTATGATTGCAAGGGTCAATCAAAGAGGGACAGGGACAAATGAAAGAGAACATATCTCCTCCTTATAAGTCTGAAAGTACCACCCACGATTTATTTTCGACTTCAACTGAACCATAAATTATCAGTCTATTATCCTTCCAAGAGAAATACTTGTTATAAGAGCAAATGGAATCTATTTTTATCTTCAATGGCACATAGCTTCGGCAAAAACAACACTTCTCCTACAGGGGTTAATTTTTCTTTTTATGGACATCATAAACTGTTAAAATCGAAACAGTTGTAACAGCAATATCTCGGGTAGATATCATTGATGTACAGAAGCTCTATGCTTCATTAAGCCCAACTAGATTTGCAACATTTGAGGACGTTTGACATTAGTGCTTAACATTTCTCTTTATTCAAGCACCAGTACTGATATATTTGTGTCTCGTGCATGAAAGACAGCAAACAACATATAAGGCACTGATTGACAGGGGACGTGAGATGGGAAAAGGGACCAGCAAAGAAGAATAATTCTATTGTTGATTAAACTTAAAAAGGCACCAGTATAAGAATCTCAGTTCCCTCAGCAAGAGCATAGATGATCTTTGAACACTTCTCTTTATTTAAGCACCAATACTAATACATCTCAGTGCCCTCCATGCATGAAGGACTATTATAGCCCAGTAAACTATAAGCCACACATACAGGGAAGAGAATAAGTCTCCTGTTGATCAGACTAAAAAAGGCACCAGTATATCTCAGTTTCCTCGCAAGAACATAGATGATCCTGAACACTTCTCTTCATTTACGCAACAGTACTAATATATCTCGGTGTCTTTCATGAATGAAGGACTATTATAGCCCAGTAAACAACAAGCCCATGTATACAACACCAATTGACAGGGACGCAAGATGGGAAAAGGGACCACAAAGGAGAATAATTTTCCTGTTGATTAGAATTATAAAAAAAAAGGCACAAATACAAGAACAGTTCCCTTGCGAAAGCATAGATAAAAACAGGCACCAGCAATAATTTAACTTAGCCACAAAATATAGGAATTATTGTCTAATGGGCTTCACAAATAGTACTAGTTTATCTTAAGCACCAGACTGACTTATATTGGTTCCCTTGGAGCCCATTAAACAAACAAGCCAATATCTTTTAGTCAAATTTATAACTACGCACCATAGAAAGGGACAGGGACAATAGAAAGAGAGGGACAGGCATCTATGAATCATCGACAATTTTTTTAAGCAACTTAGGCCCACAGGAACAGCGTGTTAAACACTTCTAGGAAAGATGTGATCCAAGGCAACAATTGAGAGCAGAGGTGGAAAAAAAAAGGCACCAGTGATACTTTGTTTGAGCAACTTAACCACTAAAGATATGGCACTGTTGTCTAACAGGCTTCACAAATAGTACTACTATATATACGGCTTCCCTTTGTGCGTTAAGCACTAGTACTAATATATCTTGCTTCCCTTGAAGCCGTTAGACAAACAAGCCACTGTCTTTTACTCAAATTTATAACTAGTCAAAAGGGACATGGACAAAACACAGAGAGGGATTTTTTAGCCCCGCAAGAATAAAAAGTGTGTTAAACACTTATAAACAAGATATGATCCAAGGCAACAATTGAGAGCGGAGGAGAAAAAAGGCACCAGCGATAATTAGTTTGAGCAACTGAGCCACTAAAGATATAGCACTGTTGTCTAACAGGCTTCACAAATAGTACTAATTTATATCTGGCTTCCCTTTGTGCATTAAGCACTAGTACTAATATATCTGGTTCCCTTGAAGCCCGTTAAACAAACAAGCCACTATCTTTACTTAAAAGTCATAATAAGGCATCTACAGAAAGGGACAGGGACAAAAGAGAGAGAGGGATTTTTTTAAGCAACTTAGCCCGCCAAGAATAAACAGAATGTTTAACACTTCCAAAACAAGATATGATCCAAGGCAATAACCGAGAGCAGAGATGAAAAAAAGGCACCAGCGATAATTCGCTTGAGCAACTTGGCCACCAAAGATGGGGCATTGTTGTCTAACAGGCTTCACAAAGAGTACTACTTTATCTGGCTTCCCTTTGTGCATGAAGCACTAGTACTGATATATCTTGGTTCCCTTGAAGCCCGTTAAACAAACAAGCCACTATATCTTTTAGTCAAATTCATAACAAGGCATCTATAAAAAGGGACAAGGATAAGAATAAGAGGGACATGCCTCTATAAACCATCGACAATTTTTTTAGGCAACTTAGCCCAGAAAGAATAAACATAGTGTTAAAACACTATTAGACAAGATATGATTCGAGGCAACAATAGAAAGCAAATATGAAAACAGGCACAGCAAAAATTCGTTTAAGCAGCTTAGCCACCAAAGATAAGGCATTGTTGTATAACAGGCTTCACAAATAGTACTACTTTATCCGGCTTCCCTTTGTGCATTATGCATCAGTACTGATATATCTCGGTTCCCTTGAAAAGCCCATTAAACAAACAAGCCAGTCTTTTACTCAAATTCATAACTAGGCACCATAGAGAGGGACAGGGGCAAGAAAGGGACATGCATCTATGAACCATTGACAATCTTTTTTAAGCAACCTAGCCCCACAAGAATAAACAGAGTGTATTAAACATTAAACACGATATGATCCAAGGCAACAATTGAGAGCAGGCACCAGTGATAATTCTTTGAGCGACTTATCCACAAAAAATAATAGGGCACCGTTGTCTATAGGCTCCCTTCGTGCATTAAGCACAAGTACTGATTTATTTTCGTTCCCGTGAAGCCATTTAACAAGAAAGCCACTATCCTTACGTCAAATTTATAGCAAGGCATCTATAAAAAGGGACAGGAACAAGAAATGGAACAAATTGCGTAACACCAGATGCATATATTAATACACAACAAGCATTTCAATTCAAAGTGGAGGATAATATTTCCATGAATCCTCAGAACAGTATGCAGTTCAAAGAGAGAGACAGAGGACTCACTTGTGGGCACTGAGTTCAGACTCGAGGTTAATGAGGTTTTGAGTTTTTTATTTCCCCTTCAGGAACAGCTCCATAGCTTCTCCGACTCTCCCTCAAAATCCTTTTTTTAGAAATTCTGATAAACCCTAAATATTTAGAGAACTTTTCGAATACCGCAGTCGGTGGAACTATTAAAGGAATAACAAAGAGGAAACCCAAAACCCTAATGAAAGGAATTGGGTTTGAGTCTGCATTTTATAGAACTTTTAAAGGCGGTGGCTAAAAGTATCTCCATACTCTCTAAAATTAAAATATTTTTTATTATAAAAAATTATATTTAAAAATTAAATTTTAACAAATTTTTTATCTCATTCTTTATCTCTAAATATAATATAAAAAATACAATAAATTATTTATTTTTAAAAAAATAAATTAACTCTTTATTTATCTATCATTAATAAAATTTATAATTTTTATATATTTTTTTATTTTTTTACTTTATTTTATTTAATTATCATTCTCTTCTTAATAATTTTTCTCTTTAAATTACTAATGTATTCATATTTTATGAAAGTTAATAAAATAAAGAGTATAATTAAAGAGTATTATTAGAATAAATTTTTATTTTGAATCTCTAAAATTAAAATTACTGTGATTTGCTTGCTTTAAAGTTATGCATATAAAAATAAAAATATTTTATAATCCTAAATTAGAAATAAACTCTGTTTTAATATGTCAATGCGGATATTGATGAAACTAGCATATCTTAAAAATTATTCTATATTAACAATATATAAAAGTGGGTATGTACTATATACTAATGCGGGTTCCGATACAACAAGATTTAAATAAATAAATATATTAATTAATTTATATGAACAAACATTTGTGGTTATAGACAATATATGGAAAATTAATTAAGTTTGAAAGGTGTTTAATTGATTTTGTCAAATTTTTATTAAGTATTAAAATATCTACTAATTATTAATAATTAGGTAAACTCTTACTTATTCTATGTGTTAGTTTGAAGAATATTTAGTAGGAGTAAATTGCAGAAGTTGAATGTATCGTGAAAAAATAAAAAAATATATATGTTTTTTTTAGATAGACAGTTGAGATAAATTTTGGTAGATTAAAAATATAAGCTAATTAGTTAAACTCTTAGTTTTCTTTGATATCACTCATTCATTTTTTAGGAGAGTGTATTAGATTATAATTTTTAATGGCTTTTAATACTTAAAAAGTCATGAGCTATTAAATTATAATTTTAAAGACTTTTGGGTAAAATCCATGGCATATCTTGATGTATGACGATATCTCTCTCCCGGTCCCTACACTTTAAAAATTCGTGGCTCCGGTCCTTGCAACTTAACTCCGTATGTTTTTTTAACGAGACATGTCAGATTTGCTTAAGTGGCAATATTGACCATTCAAAACATGATTTTTATGCTGAGATTACCCTTTGGTGTCTGTCTGAGCTGAAAAGTTAAAGGAGTCAATGAAATGATATTATTATCTATTTTGATCCATATGTAATTATATTACTATTCATTTACATCCCTATTAGATAGTGCTGGGCATATGAGCTCGACCCTTCTAAAACCAGGGCATGGGTTGGAGTTTGTAGCCCGTAAGGCCGAGCAGGGGTCAAAATTCAGGGCGGGTCTGAGTTGGTTAAAAATCGGCTCGGCCCGAAGTATTAATATATATATATATAACTTAATTCCCTAACCCTCTAGAAACCCTAATTCCCTAACCCTATCTGCCTCCCTCCACAGCTCTTCAACTTCAACTCTCCTCTTTCTCCAAAATCGTCATCGTCACCTCTCTCTCTCTCTCCACGACCTATCTCTCTCTCCACTTTTCCCTCACCGTCTTTGTCCTCCTCTCTTCCTCCGCCTCTGCCTCTCATCGTCTAATGCCAATTCCCTAACCCTCCACAACTCTTCAACTCTCCTCGTTTGTGTCATTAACCCACTTGATTGCGGCAAGCGGAGACAAGACGAGGATGACATAAACTGTTGGGTTTTTGGTGTTAATTAAGAAGCGAGGTCAAACAAAACGAGAACGAGACAACAACGTCGTCTTTTAGGTTTGTTGAAGAGTTGGTGAAGCTCGTCCAGTGAGAGAAGATGAAGAAGAATGCCTTGTTTTCAAAATCATTTGGAGAGGTGAAGTTGTTTGGTTATGGAGTTGGGTGAGGGATTTGCAATTGCAACTTGCAGTCTGCAAGTGATTGTGACAAGCGGGGGCGAGACAATGATGAAAGAAGCGAGGCTCAAACAAAACGACGACGTCGAGGTTGAGTTGAAGGGTTGTGGTTGGAGTTGGCCCTCAGGCGGCCCGGTCCAACTCGACCTTTTTGAATGGGGGACATGGGCTGGGATGTCAGCCCAGTCGACAGGCCCCGTGGAAAAATACCCTCCAGCCTGGCCCGGTGCCTAACCCTACTCTTAGATTAATGAAACAGAAACAGATGATAGGTAGAAATGTGTTTTTCTTGTCCTGTTGGAAAATATGGACATTTCCCATTACATGAAATCTGGAAGCTAAAATATAGAAATTTCAGATGTTCAACAATAATTTAACAACTTGTTGACAATAACAGTTCAATATCTATAATAAATGCCAATACATGGTTGTTGCAAAGTTTAATACAAGAACAAAATTCAATTAATAACAAGATACCCATATGCTTAAAATCAGACAAAAAAAAACACTCACTGCAACAACAAAAATAGACTTCATCTCCACCACTTTGCTCTAAAAACTCAAAAAATACCAAAATTCAAGATGACTTCTTCATCTTTAATCTCTCTCTAAAAATGCAGTCCACCTTCTCTCCTCCACTTTGCTTTCTTCTCTTAACACTTTATCTCTACCAATCTTAACACACTAAACAACTTAGTTATGGTGTTAAAAAATGTTGGGCAAAAATCGATACCCCATCTTTTAACAAAACCCAAACAACCTAGAAACCTTCAGCATCCTCAAACCTAACCTCCATCTTCCAACAAAATACCTGAACAACTAGATCCCAGAACCACACTCTCATCCTCTCAGGTATAACCCATTCTCACACCCAAATTGTCTCATCCTCCTTTGATTTGTTTAGCTCGTCCTCCCCTGACCTCCATCTTTTAACAACAAACTCGAACAACCAGAACCTTAAGAAAAATTGTTTTTGGTTTCGATTTGTGGCGATTTATGGCAGAGGAAAGTTAGGCTTTACGCGTGAAACAAAGACGAATTTTTGTGGTGGCTGTTTTTTATGGGTTTTGTAGGACTTGAATATGGAGCATTAGTGAGGGAATTTTTGTGTGGGTTTGGTTGGCTTTTGCAAATAGAGATCGAGAGAGGGAGAGAGTTTTTGAATCTGGGTTTGGTTGGCTTTTGCAGATAGAGATTGGGAGAGGGAGAGAGACTGAAGAGAACGACAGAGCCATGAGAAAGATAGATTAACGATCAGAGTGAAGAGATAAGAAATTGTCGTCGAAATTACTGTCGGAGAAATTTTAGCGACAAGAAAAGAGGGAGTGAAGAAAAGAGAAATCAAGAGTGACGACAATGAGAGTGAAGAAGTGAAGAGAGAGGGAAAGACCCCTTAAAGGTTCTGACTATTACCTGATGATGTGGCAAGGGCAATCTGGATATTTTCCTTTTCCCATTTAAAAAAACAAACGGAGTTAAGTGGCAAGGACTGGAGCGGCGAATTATCAAAGTGTAAGGGCCGGGAGAGAGATATCACCATACCTCAGTGACCGCTATGGATTTTACTCAAGATTCTTTAAAAGTTTAGATGTATTGGATTATGACCTTGAAAGACTTCAAAAAAAAATTAAAAGCTTGGGTGTATTGGATAATGACTTTTTAAAAAAAAATTACAAAAGCTAGGAGATATTCAATTAGACTTTTAAAGAGTTTATAAAAATATACATATATTCAAAAAATCATAATTTTTTATAGACAATAATTTTTATATGCTTTAAATGACATTTTCAAAATTTATATAAATAAAAAATTTACACAATTTTCTTATATTTTAACTAAAGACTTCCAAAGGTCTTTCAAAATAAGAACTCAAAGAGACATTTTCAAGACAAGACCAAAATGCAGAGGCAAATGTGACCTGCTGACCTACGCCAGCATCCATTGCAACTGACTTTGAATCTTCACTGCAATCAATCATTGGAGTATCAGATGCCTTTAACACTCCCTCTGTATCTACATGGCACTCGTCATCCTCTTCAACTTTAACAAGAGAATTATTACCACTAATACAAATCGGCGATGGCGTGGAGACTACATTTTTACTGATTTGATCAGCATTCCTGACTGGGATATGTGTTTCAGGAAAAACAAGACTTTTTCCAGGTACAAACTCTTAAATAACATATCTTTTGTTCAATTTATAGTTACAATAAAGTCTAATTTATCTAACAGAATTTCGACTGCCCCACAATACCTACCTCAGTTTTTGCTCATTCAAGAGAGTTTAGAAAATGCAGCACAATACCTACCTCAGTTTTTGCTCATTGAGTTTTTGCTTATTTGTTGAGACATAGGAACAATAAAGAAATACTACCAATAAATGGAGAAATACTGTAGCTAGTAATATGTAGATTGATGTTGAACGTGTGAATGAAAATAAACATTAATTTTTTTATTATTATTTTAAGTTTAGTTTTTTAGAGTTAATGAGACTTTTTTGAATGAACAAATTATATTTTTACACTTTTTTATGTTTAATTTGTCAAATGAATATTTCAGTTGTTTATTTTAGGTATAAAAAATTGTATTAGGTCGAAACAACTCTAAAGTATTTTTTATTTAATAGTGATAAAGTAAAAATTTTAATTATTATAAAATTTTTTTAAAATAAAGTCTATAAAATTTATTGACAAAATTATAAAATCTATAAAAGTCTTTTAAAATAAAATATATGAAAGTTATTGACAAATTATAAACTCTACAAAAGTGTTTTAAAATAAAGTCTATAAAAGTCATTGATAAATTTATAAATTTTACAAAAATTATTAAAATCTATAAAAGTCATTCACTTAATAAAAACCTACAAAAGTAATTAAAATTAATAATCCAATATAGCCCTTAGTTTCACTCAATGTTAATTTTCTCTCCATCTATCTTTCACCTTCAGCTAGAACCAATATATATAGCTATCCCTTTTTTTTATTCTGGAAAAGTTACCCAGATATGGATTTCTGTACCACTTTTAGATTTTTTTTTTGTTGGGTTTAATTCGTGTGATATTATAAATAGTAGTTGGTGGTGATTATGATGAAATTATGTGTTCGATGGAATAATGGATCATCCGTAAAAAGCTTCAAAGGGCTTATTTGGCTTATGGACACCAAAGAAAATGATGGGATTGAAGCACGGGTGAACTTGCAACAAGATTGCTAGGTACATCTCTGTGCTCAACAAACCAACGATACAATGAATGAGTGCTTGTAGAGTTGTACTCTAAATCTTTAATACCAAGATGAACGGCAAGTCGATGCGTCCGTGAACTTCGAAGCATGTGAGAAAGAATAACCAATGGTGGAGAAGGGTTATTTGACACTACTGAACAATAGGCCTAACGGACCGACTATATCAGGCATGAACTTGGCCTCTTGCATCTGTTCCACACCGACGGGACGGAAAAATGAGATAGAATGGAAAGATTAAGGAGTTGGTTGAAGTGTGCAGAGAAAGAAGAGGATTTAGGTCCTCAAGGTTCTTTGGTGTAACTACAAAGGTAATGGTAAAGCCACCCTGGATTGCTAGTTGGTACGCAAGGTCCAACAGAGGTAGAATGTGGTCGTGTGATGGAAATGGGATTATCAGGATGTGAGTAGCCTCGGTTGAATCTGGCATTTTTTGCATATTGTTTCTGGGTCGAAGCAAGGCTTTAGTCGTTGGTAATCCAGCCATAAAACTCATTGAATCACGTACATAATTGTTGAATCAAGGGTGGTTAACATTTGGATCCCTTTTGTTTTGATGATGAACAAAATTAAGTTTGATATGTAACATTCTATATGTGGCCATTAACGCTTTACTCGAGTAACCAAACACCTAACTCGAGTTATCAAAGCAATTCAGAGACCAGAAGCAAACTGGAATGACAGAGTCGAATGAGAAGAGATTTTAACTCGAGTTATCATGTTAAATAACTCGAGTTGAATGACATCTACATAACTCAAGTAAATTGAAGGATTAACTCGAGTTAAATGACTTGTCTAGACAAACCAAGTGTCCCAAAGAAAATCAGTCATCGGACCTAGAAATTCAACTCGAGTAATATTAGTATCTAACTCGAGTTGTGAAGGGCTCATATAACTCGAGTTATAGGGAAACTTAACTCGAGTAAGCTGCATATCTCAGAATCGATCAAACTCCTCTACCCGAGCAACATCATACATTACTCGAGCAATTTGAAGATGAAGAGCTAACTCGGTTAAACCAATTGTCTAACTCGAGTAAACCCTTGGCGGCAAAAGACTGACAAGATCAGAGTTTAAATGTCGCAGGTCAGCCATCCCAACAGTCATATTCATCGATAACTCGAGTTAGTATAATGATAACTTGAGTTATTGACTTTAGAGTCGTGATGCTCTTAACAGATAACTCGAGTTAGAGGAACACTTACTCGAGTTATATACTATGTCAGAACATAAAAAGCAGGGTTGCACTATCTCACAACGGCTACTTTCAATCCTCCAACGGCCATATTCATTTGGAAATCTACAAATAGCCTCAAGACACATCAGAGAAGAAGTTGTTCATCACTTGCAAACATCTTACAACAACCTCATGATTTCTTTTGCTCAAACTTGCAAATCATTCACACACCTCTCAATAGTGACTTTCACTTGGAAATTTATTATTTCTTGAGAGTGTTCATTATTGATTTTTTTCTTCATTGCCAATTTTATCGTTGTATTAGAGAGAGAAATAGTTTTCTTGTTTATCTAGAAAACAAGGGTTATATTGGTAGAGGTTTAATCTTGCACCCATTAAAGCAAGAGGTTGTATTGGTTTAATCTTACACCCATTGAAGCAAGAGTTTGTAGATGTTTAATCTTGCACTCTTTGAAGCAAGAGATATAGTGGATTCAAAATCTCAAAGGGAAGCTTGAGGAGTGGATGTAGGCTAAGAGGGTCGAACCACGATAAACATTGGCTTTGATTTCTCTATCCCTTCTCTCTTTATATTTATTGTTCGTGTGAATTGGATAAATTGTTCTTACTTTGATTTTGCTTATTTTGAATATTTTGATAATTGCAAAAACTTTTTAAATAAGTTTTAAAAGTCAAAAATCCAATTCACCCCTATTGGATTGTCATTTCGAGCCAAAAATTGGTATCGGAACTAGTGCTCATTTATTCTAAGGTTTAACAACCTAGAGTGAAAGATCCCAAATGGCATCCATGTATGATATTTCTAGATATGAGGGTTTACCTATTAACCGAGCTCCTTTCTTTAATGGTAGTGACTACTTGTATTGGAAGACAAGGATGATGGTGTTCTT
>CAODLS011171787.1:0-13651 GCA_948243855.1 Flueggea neowawraea
GATGAGAGGCATATCTCTTAACCCATTTTCAGCCAATGGATGTGCTGGTGCAGCCGTAACCATTTTGGCCCAGAGGGTTGTGAGTGAACGCAAAGGATGAACCAAAGGTTACTTCTTATCACATTGTTCTGTTCTTTTAGCCCAAATTTTCATCCATAGTAAATTCAGTTTGTAATATAGTTGAGAGATGGATGCCAATCGATCCATCATAAGTTGCTTGTAAGAAAACATGAGAATCTTCAATTGCTCTTGATTTGAAATTCATATGGGATTTAATTGCCCTTGTTACTTTTACACGATTGACAAACATTCAGTGTATTTTACAATCCATTGTTCAGTGAATGAGAGTATACATAAATAAGCCACATGCTTGGCTTCTTGCTGCTCTTGTCTAAATGTTCTGATTGATTGCAATTTTAATATGTACAGAACATAATGTCATGTAGCAGTTGCATGCTGATGCTGTCACATTCATATTCTGATTTTACTGAACTTCAGGCATGAAACAGGGTTTGCAGGAACTCATTTTATGTTTATGATTGGTATTGGTTCCTGGACTTGGTGATTTTGATCATAAAGAACATGTGCTTTCTGATTGCTTGAATTTTTGGTTTGAACTGGTTAAGTGAATCAGCAGCATGTTGTTATTTTGTTTTAGTTATTATTTTTCTGATGTTGCTGTTACTTGGAAAGTCCTAGCATGAGAAAATGTTTGATTGCAGAGTGAACACCTTTTAGGCTGCCGGAATGTCTCGCTTTCCAGGCATGTTTTGTGAGAAATCTGAGTTCTGGCAGAGCTGCAGCCAGCTGCCAGAAATCTCTCTTCCATGCCACAACATCAAGAAACTAGACACAAACAACAAGTGAAGAACGTCATTACTTGATTCACAGAAAACATGTTTAGACCAAAACAAGTTTTAACCTGACAGAGTCAACTATAGGTTCTCGTTCGAAATTTCTCGTGGGTAGTCTCAGATTTTGAATCTTAAATTTGAAATCTTTGGGTTGCTTACTGGATATTGGTTTGCTTCAATTATTTTGCAAGATACGGAATCTTCAGCTATGAATTTCAACAGAGCATTGAATAACTTCATTTCCAAAAGGCTCCAGCTGGAGAGCACAAAAACAAAAGACCCACCTAGAACAACACAGAGTTGGTATTGTCTGTACTTGTGTCTCGCTTCCTAACTGGCAATTGCTACTCCTGAGTTTTGGCATTGAGGGGTTCTTGGAACCAGGCTGCTAAGTCCTACCAAACAGTCCTTTAACCTTCTAAAATAGGCCATGCAAGCCAGATAAACATTACAAGTCGCATAATAATTGTCAATTGTGTCTTCATCTCTGGTTACAGGCACAAACATTGTCATATGTCATTGCAACCTCTGCAAGATTTCCCAGAAAACAACCAATGTGCTTGTAACTCGTTGATGTCAAAGTTAATTCAATGCTAAGAGGTTGAGATTTCGATTGTCGATGGAAACCAATAAAATATTTTTTAAAAAAAATTCTCAGGGAACAGCAAAGGCCTTGTCAATGATCTGATTAGAAGGTTTGAGTTGGCACTCTTTCATGCCAAAGGTATAGTAGGAAATTTTCAATTTTCTTTCAACAAATTTTCACTTCATTTTTTCTTTTTATAATGGTCCATTAAAACTGAAGATCCATATAAATTGCAGAATCTAGAGGCCTGTTTAGTTGTTGAAAATTTTTATTTTTTTTAGAAAATTAGAAAATAGAAATGAAAAAATGAAAAAAAATTATTCATGCAACACTAATTTTTTTTTTGTAACAAGGAACCACCAATCTAGCGGCCCTTCGAGCAAGACACCGGATCGGGTAAACTCCGAGGAATCTAGCCCCGTCCCAGCTCAGGGATCCCCACTTATTCCGAGCTTATCAGTAGGTTCAGTACGCAGACCTCCAGCTCTAGATGGAAAGAGGCGTAATTCAAGAAGGCCCTAAGAGCAACACTAAAATTTTCATTGTTTTCTATGTTATTTTAAAAAATAAAAACAAAATAAAAAACAAAAAATAAAAAAATTATTTTTTTAACTAAACATAGCCTAGAGTTTTTAATTTCAGAAATGAAATTTTATTTTTCACGTTGCGCCCATATATTTATAATTTTAATATCTTTATATTTCGTTAAGGAAAATATACTTTTGATCTCACTTTGTCTTTGACAAAACCCATATATCCCATTGGATTTAACTTGTCCACCGAGTTGAATTCTTGGACGTAAGATTATTTTCAGGGACCAAAATTGACTTCTTATATAGCCATCAAACATTGTTCTAAGCTATCCAAAAATTGCAATCGCTCACATGTGTCGACGTACAGGCTAAGCTTCACACTCAATTAATGTTTCTTGCGTAGGATTACCTCCCTTTATGGGTTCCTACATTTTTTTTCAATATAATGCACAAAATAATACAGGCTGGCTTCACAATCACAATCAAGTTTGTTTCATATGTTATTTAAGTCCTTCAAATTTTCAAATTAGTCCCTATAACTTAATTCCATTAGTTAAATTAAATGAAATTCAATTTAAAACCGCAATTAGAAACACCAAATTTAACGAAATTCAATCACTTTGTATTAACATTAAACAATTTTAAATTGATTTATGCTTTAAATCCATTAGTTCTAGTGCGTTGGAATAAAGTTTTTGTTATATATTTATTCTCAACACCTGCTTAATACAAATCCTAGTTCAGCCACTGATCAAGGGTATAGTCTACAACAATTGACATTGTTAATATGTCTAACACGCGATTATCGAGAGCATGGTCTATAACAATGGGTGCCGTGAGTGGGAATTTAGAAAAAAAGGCCAATGTGGTCCATCATGGAAGGACATGTTCAACGACAACTATTATTATTATTATTATTTATGAATAGTTTTAATCCTCTTGAGTTATAACACTATCCCGATAAACTTTAATTAAGTCATTTTAGCGCTATATAATGACATAAGATAATTAATATGATAATAAATATTATTGGAGTTGAAAAATCTGCATAAAACTAAAATTTAATTTATAGAGAAGCGAATTGAGATTAATCAAACTCACATAATCAAAAAATTAGAAGTAATATCAAAAAAATAAGGTAAATATTTGCAGCACTGCTAAAATAAATTTTTATATTGGTATTACATAATGAACGCAAGAGTGATGCTTTTGAATCTAATGTATAAAATAATTCCTCTATTGAATTTGATTTAAATATTAAGGTGAGCGCATCAAGTGGAGCAAAAGGCCAAGACCATAAGTGTATGTTCAGTCAGTTCGTATCAAACCTAATTGAATTACAAATTAAATGTTTCAATTTTTTTAAACAAAATTTTGAACTCAATAAAAATATGTAGAATTTTTTTGGCTACACTTGGTATATGATTTTTGCCATATACCAAGCCATTGAGAAGAGAAAATTTTCATCTGGACTCACTCTAACTATACTTTTTAATGAAAATTCTTTTTTCTTATTGGTTTGGTGTATGACAAAAGTCATACATTAAATATAGCAAAAAAATTTTCAAAAAATATTTAGAAGGAAACGAAAAAACGGTGGTATTTATATGGTTTTTTTAATTTTATCTCCTTTCTGCTTTAAGGGTGTAAATTTGATCATTTTTTTTAAAATTTAATTTAATATATCAAAATTTGATCTATTAAATTAAATTTTGAGAATATAATTAAATTGTTATTTATAAAAACATACAAAAGAGATACACTAAAAAAGACGATTGTCAATATCAGGATTTATCTTCTCGAATTCTATTATTTTAATTACATTCGGCGCCGTCATCTTGGACTACTCCTCACGACTTGCTCAGTGAAACATTCTTCTTCTTCAAACTTTTATTTTGTTTCAATTGGAAGAACAACATAGAGGGATTAAAAATGGAGAAATATATCTCGGAAGATTTATTCATGGAAATCTTGTCAAAGTTAACAGCCAAATCCTTGTTAAGGTTCATGTCTGTACACAGATCATGGTACTCTCTCATCAAAAACCCTAACTTCATCTACAAGCAATATAGAAAACCCTTTTCGTCGAACAACACAATCCTTCTCCGCCTCAATCCTCATCAATTCTCGTTTTGTACGAACGACTATGACTTCGACGAGACTCGTCTTGTCAGTATTAGTGCCTGCAACGGCTTGATCCGCATCTTCCATAAGAAAGAAAAGATTATCATTCTCTGGAACCTGTCAATTCGGAAAATAATCAGACTTCCAAAACCAAATTCTGCCCCTCCCTCTGGAATCAGCCAATACGGGACTAATGAGAGAGGTGAGATTATTGGATTCGGATTCGATTCTTTAACCAATGACTTCAAGGTGGTCTACTTGAATACAGAAAGAACATTTTTCGCTGAGGTATATTCGGTCAAGGAGGTTTCATGGAGGCAAATCGGAAATGTTGCACCTGTCGCAAACGCAAAGTTTAGATGTCGAAGCACTCAAGTTTTTGCGAACAACAAGTTGTACTGGTTGATGTCGGAAAGATTTGTTCAGACGAATTCATTTGTGTTAGTTTTTGATCTGGGACAAGGGTTTTTTCGAAGGATAACACCGCCGGACCCGTGTCTCCAATACCATTCGAGTTTGCATTGTTTAAGGTGGTCGATTGCTCTTATTGTCGACAAATCTTTCCCTTATTTCGATGACAGACGAGACATCAATGTTTTCGTGATGAAGGATTCGGGGAAAGTTAATTCTTGGAAGAAGACGAGCGCGAATCTAACAGGATGGAGAGTGTTGGGCTTTAGAAGGAAAAGACGACTATTAATGGTAAAAGAGAGAGAATATTTTGCGGATTTTCAGAGACGTTATTTATCTAATGGAAGAAATATTGCAGATTTCAACTTAAGAGATTTCTCTGTTGTTGGTAAGTACGAGGAGGACAATCTTGCATTGCTTGATAATGAAAATGTTGAAGGAGATGCACGACTTGGTTGGGATGTTTGCGATGATTTTGTAACATTATGTCTGGATTCTTGGAGAAGCTAGACCGAGATACGAGCAATAAAGCTGCGGAACCTGCCGCGTAACCTTATTTGATCCAAGACATGGAAGCAGGTGATAGTAATTGTAAGTTTATTGGATTGCTTTGATGTTTAATCCATTTTAATTTTGTTGGTGCTAATTACTTATCTATGTTCGATCAGCGGTAAATTGTCAGATGTTTTTATGTTCAAGTAATTTCAGTTTTTATTTGTGATTCTTTTATGAATATCAATGATTTTCGTGTCATTTTAATCGGTTTTGTGTAAATATTTTGCACCAATGTTTTTGTAAGTTAGCTGTACATTCTGAGTTGGAGTCTCAGCATTTGTATTCAGGAATTTTTGTTCAGAGCAACTTTAATACAGATCAAGGGAAGTGATGAATTATGAAAGATGAATATTTGTTAATGGAAGTAATTTTGATCTTTGTTGAAAAAAGAGCAATCCCATTGTTGGCAACAGGTAACTGCAAATTGTTTTTAGAACCTGTTTTTCTTTCTCATCAAGCTTTTGATCATCAGAGGAACATCAAATTGATCCTTACTGATTCCTAAACTAGATCATCAATCTCTTCATCGGATTCTGAATGCCATATGTAATAAATTTAGAAAAAAGGAAATATTTTGGTTTCTATTTCTACAGCCCAAAGGAAAAATTAAGTTGCATTCTGTCGGTGAGGGGTTGGGTTAGCGAAATACATCCACAGCCAGAATTTCACGAGCGCTATGTTTAGTTAAGAAAATAATTTTTTATTTATATTTTTTAAAATAACATAAAAAAAAATAGAAAATTTTAGTGTCGCATGAACAATTTCATTTTTTCATTTCTGTTTTTTGATTTTCTAGAAAAAAGTGAAAAATTTCCTCAACTAAACATGCCCTTAAGTTTCAGTCTTGCAGACACCACACATTAATTATTTGAATTAAACCAAGAAAGAGAGATTTATGAAGTGCTACAAATCGTTCAAGTCAAATTAGCAATAAAAATCCCGGAAAGCAGACATATATTGCATGAAATCTGTAAAGGTTGAGATGCATATCAATAAAACTGAAAATTGAGATTCAATCTTTTTTGTAGAATGCTTGGCTTCTTGCTGTTCTTATCTAAATGGTTTGATTCAAAGATTTAGGAACTCTATAGTTTAGAGATTTTTTCACTATTTTTTAGAAAATTAGAAAATAGAGATAAAAAAATTACAAAAAAATTGTTCAAAAAAATAATCTTTATGTAAAACAAAGTTTCGTATTTAATCTCTATCCAAACACTTACCTCCTCTTATCTCTTGTTTTCTATTGAAAACTGTTTTCAGTTTTCCAAAATGACACATTTTCTAAATATTTTCCGTTTCTATAAAATAGAATCAAAACTGAAAACAGAAAACAAAAACATATTTTTGAAACTGAAAATAGACTCAATTTCTTTTCAATAATTTCAAAAAAAGGGAAAAAAAAGAATTTTTTTACAGAAATAATTGCAAAGATTTAGATTATCTTCATATTCAATTTCACATCTGGCCCTATCATTCCAATACTCTTGTCTACTTCCTCTGTGAACTCTGATTCTTTTTCCCCAACTGACAGAACAACCTTCAAGAACAAAATGGAGAAAAACATCCCAGAAGAATCACTCCTAGAAATCTTGTCCAAGTTGCCTGCCAAGTCCTTGTTAAGGTTCATGTCCGTACACAGATCATGGTACACTTTGATCAAAAACCCTAACTTCGTCTCCAAGCAACGTAGAAAACCTTTTTCCTCGAGCAACACCCTCTTCCTCCGCCTCAATCCTCGTCACTTCTCATTTTGTACTGACGACCGTGACTTCAGAGAGAGTCGTCGTGTCAGTATTTCTCCATACTCTGTTTTTTGGGTACGGGCAACGGTTTGATCTGTATCTTCCATAGGGAAGAAAAGGCTATCGTTCTCACTGATTTTGTATAAATCTTTTGCACCAATGTTTTTGCATATCAAGTGTACGTTTGTGGCATTTTCATTGATTTTGTATAAATCTTTTGCACCTATGCTTTTGTATATCAAGTGCACGTTCTGTATTGGAGTCGCAGTACTTGAATTCAGGAATTTTTGTCGAGACCAACTTTAGTGACAGAAGATTAAGGGAAGTGATGAAAGATGAATAATGTAATGAAAGTGATATTGATCTTTGTTCAAAAAAGGAGCTAGACAAATTTAAGAAGTGCTAAAAATTGGAGCCAAATTAGCAAAAATAACCCCGGAAAGCAGTTACAGATTTCATGGAATTCGAAAGATTGAGATAAATTTGAAGAAATCTGAATTGTTCTCAATCTTTCGCTGTGACAGCACATAATCAACCTACTATTCAATCAAACTCGCATTATTCCATACAGAAGTAGAACATTACAATGTACTCTGATTGGCATTGTTTAATATGTACATTACATGATGTCATGTAGCACTGTAGTGCTGGGCAAATGAGCCCGGCCCGATCCTCCTAAAATCAGGGCCCGGCCCGACCTTTTTGAATGGGCGGGTCTGGGCTGGGAAAAATACCCTCAAGCCCGGCCCGTGCCCAGCCCTATGTAGCAGTGACATGCTGTTAATTTTATAGTTGAATTTAGTATGAACTCCAGGTGAGAAACAGGGTTTGCAGGAGCTCATTTATGTTCTACGATTGCAATTGTCACTGGACTTGGTGATTTGTTATCATAAAAAAAGTTCTTTCTAATTGCCTAAGTTTTAAGGTTTTGATTGCTTAAGTGAATCAGCAGCATGTTGTCATTTGCTGCAGTTATGTGGGAAATTCCAGCATGAGAATATGTTTGATTTCAGAGAGAACACCTTGTAGGCTGCCGGAATTTCTTACCACTTTTCGGCCTTGTTTTCTGAGAAATCTGAGTTCTGCTCAAAGAACAAGTGGAGAACTTCAGTGCCTAATTAAAAGAGAGCATGTTCAGCTGAAAGAAAGTTTAACCTGACACAGTCAATTACGGATTCTAGTTGGAAATTTCATGAGGGCAGTCTCAGATTTTGAATCTCGAATTTGAAATCCTTAGTGCTGCTTACAAGATATTGGTTTGCTTTAATTATTGAGGAAATTGCACAAAATAGCCACATTTTAAAACTTTAATTAAGTATACCCACCAAAGTATTGTTAATGCATTAGTAGGTTTTGAATTTCTACTTATGCCCATTTTAATCTATGCATGTGTATCTGCCTCTGACTGATTCATTTTTTTAGCTGAATTCTCCCTATTTTTACTCCTTTTACTTAGCAATGAATTATTTTTACTCCTTTCACTTAGTAATGAGTTATCTTACTTTATTTATTTTAAAGAAAACTCCTATATTTATTTATTATTGGTCTCACAAAGGGGGAGATCAATCCCTATAATAATCATGAAAAAATTGGATGCCTTTGAAATTTGAATCCAAAACCTCTTAGTCTTATATGTGGGTGCTTATCAATTAAGCTACTTAATCTCAGCTGAATTAAGATATTGCCGTTTAGTTTAGTTGAATTATCTTACTTTATTGTTGCACTAAAATTTAGGAATTCCTTTTATTCCGTTTCAAAAAAAAAAATACAGAATTCCTAGTAGGCTAGTACATTTTTGGCAAATTGGTGTAAAACATAGAAATTTGGTATCTTTCAATTATCTTCTTCTAATTTGTAGTTTCTATCAAGTTTCACAACCATAATGTTAATTCTAATATTTGTTTTTCAATACTTTCGTTTTGATTTATATCGAGTTTTAATCAAGTGTTGATCAATGTCTACAAATAATTTAGAATTTCATATTGTAATTTCCACCGAGTTTCAATTTTCAATGTGATTTCTATCAAGTTTCAATTAAAATCTATGAATGTGTTTAGGATTTTATATTTCAACTTTTTAAACTCACTTAGTGTAGTTTCCGTCGAGTTTCAATAGTATCAGTTAAGTGTCACAAATGTGTTTATAATCTTGGATTTCAATTTTTATCTTAACACGATTAATTATAGAGTATTATATAGTCTTAAAAAGGCAACTCCCAATTCTTTTCCTTGTAGTTTCAGTGGAGATTAACAATTAATCAAATTTAAGGAGTGTTGTAGTTTCAATAAGTTTCACAGTGGGGTTTATTAATTCCATATTACTATTTTTTTTTGAATACTCCCATAATAGTTTCTATCAAGTTTCAATTAAGTTTTACATAATGTATAAGAAAATTTTTACAATTCCAAATTTTAAACACACATAGCATGGGTTCCATCAAGTTTCAATAAGTTTCAGTTAAGTGTTACAAATATTTTGATAAAAAAAAGTGTCGTGAATATGTTCATAATTTTGGATTTCAATTTTTGTTTTAACACACATAGTTTCAATCAAGTTTCAATAATATTTCAATTAAGAAAAATGGCCTACAATATCAAAACTAATATAGATAATGAAAAATCGAAACCATAATGAAACTTACATGAAACCCTAAATTATTTTCTACTTTAAAGTAATCAAACATGTACCCATGTCTAAAGTAATGAAAACGAAACCCAAATGAAACCTATATGAAGCCCTTAAATATTATGGTTATTGAAAACAGATGTGATTAAATGTTTGAAACAAAACTACTAAGTTTCAAAATTAAAAAAAAAGTATTGAAATTGGGGTGTGAAAAGCTAATTGAAATAGTACTAGTATGCGTCTGAAAACAATTAAAATTGGCATGTAAAGATCGTCAAAAGAATTAATTTAATTAGAACTCGATCGATAGAAATTGGGAGATGTATTCTTTGCCGGTGTGAACAAAGATTGAAAAGCGTTCATAATGATAAATTGAAGGAGTGGCCGGTGGAGATTCAGAGAACTCTTGTATTTAATTTTGCACCGCCGATGGAAATTGAGTTTCGTTCATGACGATGGTTCCGGGGAATGGGAACAATGATTGATGTAGATAGATTTTGCTTCTTCAAAGTGAGTAAAGCATTCATATAAAGAGATCATTATCTTATTTATAGAAATCTATTCTAATTGAAATTCTAATTAATGGTTGATTTATTTCCTAATTTGTAGGATATCAGTTGCAGTTGTGATATGTGTGGGTGACTAGTTGCATAAATAGTTTCATGTTTTAATGGGTATATTTGCATTGATTTCCAAAGTGTCTAATTGTAAAATATATTTACATTTAGTGGTATACTTATATAAAATACCCTTAATTATTTAGCAAGACACATAATCTCCACCTGTCGTGGCCAATAACCCTCAATTGCAGCAATGTTGGACTTTTGGGTCCCTTCCTATGTGAAGAACGCCCAAATTTTTAAAAAGTCCATTTTGTGATAAACCCATTAGGGTTTATGGTTTTGTTTCAGCAACCACAAGAGAGAGAATGTGAGTCTCATTTGTGTAGCCACAAAAGAAAACATTTGTGAGAATTTTCTGCTCTAAGTGTCCAACTCGTCCAGCCTCTTCCAATCGACTTTTGAAGGCCTGTTTGTGGTCGGATCATTGTGATTTTTGGTAGGGTTGTTCATCTCTGTGGCTCTTGAAAGTGAAAGGTGGAGACTGGATTTTGACGGTTGGCTTGTGAGTTATTAAGTCGAGAACAAAAGTTGTTTGGGTTTGGTTTTAGCAGTGATGGGTTTGAATGTTCTCCTCGTTTGGAAGGGTTTACATGGTCCGATTGAGCTAATTTTTGGACAGTAGTTGAAGAACATTTGGAAATTTATTCTGGTTAGAGGGGATTGGATTTTGAGGTCGGAAATGTCGTCTTTTGCTGGAAGAACCAAAGCCCTTTGTTTGTTCTCTTTACCCTTAATTTGTTACTCTTATTTGTTGGAGTTGTGGCTGTATTTATTGGTGCTTGTAACACTTGTTGGCTTGTGTTATTGCTGTAAACATTGTTGATTATTGTTGAGTCTTTTATTTGGACCGGAGAGAGGTCCGGTGATTTTTATCTTTCGTTTTGAAGGAGTTTTCCACGTTAAAAATTGTGCGTTCTTTGTGTGATTGATGTGAGTATATGTGTTTGTTTGAACTATTCTATATTTGTTCCTCTTGTTCAGTAAGTGGAAAATAATTCCTGAGATTAGTTTTGGGCATTTTTGTGTTGCCCTCATTTCCCCCAACAAACAGAGCATTGAATGACTCGTTACCAAAAACTCCAGCTAAAGACAACACACAACAAAAGACCCACCAGGAACAACAGAGAGTTGGTCTGTACTTATGTCTCGTTTTGTAAAACTGGCATTTGCTACTCCTGAGTGTTGGCATTGAGGGTTTTTGGAACCCAGCTGCTAAACCAGACAAACCTTAGAAGTCGAATTATAATCGCTAATCGTGTCTTCATCTCTGGTTACATGCAAGAACATTGCCAGATGTCATTGCAACCTCTGCAAAATTTCCCAGTAAGCAGTTACCATGTCAATAATCTGATTACAAGGTTTGAAGTTTGTGAGCTTTAATACAAGTGCATCTTTAACCGCGAAGATTCTAACGCTTCGGACATTGTTTCAGGAATATAATGTTTTCTATTTTCCTGTAAGCATAGCTCTTTTAGTTTTATGGGCTAAGATTTGTTTGGTTCCCCGAAATCTCTTTGCTTGGATTTCTCTGTAACTTTTGCGCATTTTGCTCCTTGCTCTCGCCCTGAGTGGTGCAGTCTTTTCTGGATTTGTGCTAGTCCACGGCTGGGTGGACTCTGCCTAATATAGCTCTCTTACTTATGAAAGAAAAATTATGCAAAATGGGGACAGTTTCAGTATTTCTAATAGCAAATGGAGATTAATCAAACAAGATTAAAAAACATAAATCTAAACACGGAAATTGCAGTATTGCATAAAATATTTCTTTTTAATTCATGGTCAAGAAAATAAACTTTTATAATTTTTAATGATTTTAAGATTGAATTTCTTTTTTTTTTTTAATGCAAAGATTGAATTTCTTTTAATATTAGCACAAGCTCCGACTGAACCAACTCAAAACTGAATATCTCAAACATTCTCGAAAACAAAAATTCGAACTAAAAAAAATAGAAGTAAAGGAAATCAGATCACGGGCGGCCATATTTATCTCTCCAGATTTTATTATTCTACCAAAGATATCTATTGAAGTAATTGCAGCAAATTACATAAATATATCTTTTGGAAATCAAAATTAAACATGTTCCCAAAAATTATAGTTTTCACAATTGTGTTAGGTTTTTACATTTTATACGCAGAAGTTTACATTTTATATACCAGCTGAAATAGAAAAAAAAAATAAAACAACAAAAAAATTACCCAAGTTATACTATGGAAAAAAACTGGGTAGTTTTTTTGTTATTTTTCGGATTTTTTATGGTTATTTTTTTTGGCTTCAATCTGGCATATAAAATGTAAAATATTATATATAAAATGCAAAAATCTGGTCTAATTTTGAAAACTACAATTTTTTTGTAAATAGATATAATTTTTAATTCTAAAAGATTATAGGCCGTAATTTCCTCAAGATTTAATGTCACACATCGGGGCAACGGGTTAGGCCAAGCTAGACGACGTGAGACTAAAGCTGATCTCTTTTTTCTATTAAGGGAAAAAAAAACAGAAAATTACCCAATACACACAATTTGAGCCTCTTTCTTTCAAACTTACCATCACGGTCATCACCTTTTTTTCTTAACTTAATGGACATTTTTTAGGCAAGACGGATTTTCCGTTTTTTAGTAAACTAGTTTTCTTTTGCTCCACATTTCCTTTCCTTTTTTCTCTCTCTATTATCTTCTCTCTCTGCTCTCATTCTCTCTTCCCACGTTCCTCCTCTCTCGCCGCCCACCATCTCTCCTCATCTTCCATCTTTTTTAACCGCCTTCACCTCCTCTTCTCGTCGCCTGTCTCACCTCTTCTCTCTCTATTTCGTGGAGTCGATCTACTTTCTCTCTTCCTCGATCTTCTCTGCGTCTTTCTTCTTCACCTTGAGTTGTTACGACTCGCTTCTCCCTAGCCCTCATATCTTTTGCTGTCGTCGTGCTCAATGGCTGAAAGATATGGCTTCTCTTCTCAGTTTTGTTCTCTCCGTCGGTCTCTGCTCCCTATTTCATTCTCTCCAGTCGGGACGACGTCCTTCCAGTCGCTGCTTTCCTCGGTCTTCTCCTCGCCATCGTTTGCGTTCTTCTATTGTTGAAGTAAGGTGTGGCCATATCTGGCCGCCAATAGCGGCATAAACCCTAACCACAATGTTTTCTTTTTTTTCGTACTATTATTTTATAAATTATTTTGAAATGCTAAAAAATGTTAAAAAAAGTTCTTTTTAGTATTTAAAAAAGTTTTACGTCTAGTTGATTTGATGTTGATTTTTTGGTTTTAAAAAAGTTTATATAGAGTTGATTTTTGATTAATTTAATAATAAAGTTTATGCAGAGTTGATTTTAAAAAAGTTTATGTGGGATTGCTTTTAGATTGATTTTTTAGTTTTTTTTTCAAAAATTAAAAATAATATTTTAGGTTGTTTATGTAGAGTTGATTTAAAAAAAAAAAAATTAAATTTTTAAAAGGTTTTCAAAAAATTTAAATGGTTTTAAAAAATTTTAGGTTGACAAATTTTCAAAAATATTTATTTCAAGGTTGCAAAAATTTATTTAAGATATAGTTGATTTTTAGGTTCATTTTAGGTTGATTTTAAAAAATTTTATTTAGAGTTTATATA
>CAODLS011171851.1:0-21471 GCA_948243855.1 Flueggea neowawraea
AGACTGTTATTAAACCAATTTCAAATTTATACCAAACATATAAAAAACATATAAATTTTCAGAAGACACAGCCTATGTGTCTGAAGTCGGCATTGCACTCACTTGGACGCCGAGCCAATACTCCAAATCACAGTCCACTAGTGAATAGTTGGTCGCCTCGAAAGTCAAACAGAGCTGACAACAAAAACAGAGTACAACAGACTTAGGTAGGGTGACTGTGGCATGATAGAATATGTATCTAATGCAAATGCGGACCGAAATGCTATCAACGTCATAAATTCTATTTCCACTGAAGATCTAGCATTCACGGTCCAAAAATCCAAATCTATGTAAATTTATGATTTGGTCCTCGACTTTTATAAAATTATACTTTAGTCCCTGGATCTTGTAAAATTACAAACTAATCCCTCGAGTTCCATAATATACAAACGACTATTGCAAATAGTCAGAATTTCCAAAAGAGCTCTCAAAATCTCCGAATTTATGAATTTAACTCATTTTCTCAAAATTACAAAATTAGTCCCTAACTTTCCAAAATTACAAATATGCTCCAAACTTTTCAAAATTACAAATCCAGCTCTCAACTTTCTAAAATTACAATTCTAGACCCAAGTTTTCAAAAATTACAAATCTGGAGAAAAACTTTTCAGAAATTACAAAACTAGCTTAGGTAAAACTTTATTCTCAAAACTAAAAAACTCTTGATTTGGCTGGCAAAAATCGAAACCGAATATACATATGGGTTCACCTCAACCTCGGAAACATTAATCCATCAACAATTTCCTCAAACAAACAACCATATCATCACAAATTGTCCAAACCCGAACTAAACCTTAGCCACTCAAAGAACTCATCATATCTTCTGACTTGAAGCTAGATTTATGTTAATCTAACCTCCAACAATCATAATCTTGTTCTATAACATCCATTTCATTAGAAACATCACAAATCTGAAACCCATTTCATTTTCAACCTAAAACATAACTCAGAAATTAAATGCATGAAATGGATGAAAGGAAGAGATTAGAACTGAAATCTTACCTCTAGAGATGTGTAGGAACATTGGGGAACCAATAGGAGGCATGAAATGCATGAAATGGATTGAGCTATTGCTTTTTTTTTTTATAAAAAGATTACAAAAAGTTTTCAAAAAGCTTTAGTTTTTAGCAAGAAATCCAATTCACCCCCCTCTTAGATTGCCATATTGGGATTACACCTGACAGATGACCTCAGTTTACTTCGCAGCTTCGGAGTAAGATGAAAGAATAGTTTGGTGCTCAGTTAGATTTTAGTACTGATTTTCATCCACATACTAATGGACAATCCGATCATACGATTCAAACTTTGGAGGATATATTGAAAGCATGCACTATGGATTTTGCTTGGAGCTAGGATTCCCATTTTCCTTTGGTAGAATTTTCATATAATAACTCGTATCACTCGATTACTAATATGGTACCTATGAGGCATTGTATGGTAGGAAGTTTAGATCTCATTTATGTTAGGCTGAAACTAGTGAGAGAGAGCCTTTAGAGTCAGATCTTGTTTTGGAGACCATTGAGAAAGTTAAGATGACTCAGCAATGGATTCAAGGTGCTCACAATCGACAGAAGAGTTATGCTGACCCTAAGCGTAAGCATATGGAGTTTGAGATAGGAGACCATGTTTTTCTTAAAGTATCGCCAATGAAGGGCGTTGTGAGATTTGGGAAGAAAGGTAAGTTGAGCCCAAGGTTCATTGGTCCATTTGAGATTATTGGCTGAGTTGGGGCCGTTGCGTATGAGTTAGCACTTCTACCTCAGTTTGCTTCTGTCCATCCAGTTTTTCACATTGAACTTCTAAGGAAGTATGTATATGATATGTCACATGTTTTGACACCACAGTATGTTGAGATTAGACTTGATTTGTCTTCTGATGATATTCTGGTATAGATTGTTGGTCGACAAGTCAAGAGACTTCGAAACAATGAGACATCCTCAATGAGAGTTATTTGGAGATATCATTTAGTTGAGGAGTGTTAGATTTGTGCCCTAGTTCAATCAGTCATATGCATTGTCATTTGATTTATCATTTAATAAAGAGGCATTGCATTTCATATCTACAAAATATTATACTATGTTTTATGAAGATAAAACCTCCATGAATAATTTATTTTTTCTTATGTCATCGAGTTTGATTTAATAGTAAAACCTTAAGGTAAAAGGAACACTATTGTAAATTTCCCTAATAGATTGTTATTATGGGAATGATAACAAACCAAGATTAGTATGTTGCTAAGTGGATAATCATGTTTTACTGATTATGTATATGAGATATCACTTAGAATATAGAAATATGTTAGAGAACATGTATTGGACTGGCCCTCTATGAAAGCACTTCATGGATCTATGTCACAAGTATCTTTCATACAGTGGTGATGTTTGAGTACTTTGAATGAAACTCACTATCAACTCCTACATGAAGAATTACATATTTTGACTTAGTCAAACATTATTCATAACAGGGTAGCAATAAAGGCTATGATTGGATATATCATGAATCTTGTAGAAGAGTGATAGTGAGAGTGACCAATTTGTTCCTCTTATGAAGAGAGATATCTTTAGACCACTTGATGAGTCGGATTGATGGAATATATGCATACTCAAATGAATAGATGAAATGGTTTATCAATGTCATTTGTATATCAATTTACTTGGGATCAAGAAACACATTAAACAATATAAGGTTGACATGTAATGATGCCTTATGCTTAATATAGATATCGTGAGATACAATGACTAAATATCAAACTATAAAAGGTTAACTCAAATCACTGATGCCACTCAATTTTGGCTTGCTATAATGTATTACTAGATATCACTTATGGACCTTGGGTCCAAGTTTTGGCACAATGCCCATTATCAATTTTGAGTGTGCCTATTGGGTCACACACAAGAACGAATTGAATTGGTTCACAAATATTCTCTCATGGTAATTAAATTATTAGTATGATTAATTTGATTAATCATTAATAATTTAGGATTTTATGATTTATGTCATAAAATAATATAATATATTATTCATTAATGTAATAAGCTTTTAATGTAAATAAATTCTTATTATGTTTTGGCCAAATCATTATTATGACATAATAATTCGGCCCATGTAGATTAAGAAGGGAGTGATTATCTAATGATATTGTATCATGTAATTAAAATTCCAATAACATTAATTAAATCCATAGTGAATTCGGCACATGCACTCAAAGTTGACTAGGTCAAAAATTGACTAAGTCTTACTTAATCAACATGATTAAAAACACATAATCAATAAAGGATTCCTTACCCTTTTATGACAAAGAAATTAAGACCTGATTTAATTAAGAATTTTGGCACACTTTTTTTCTTAATTAGGAATTCTTTTTTCTTGTAGGACAAGGAGATGGATTGGTTAACCCGAGTATGTGCTTATTCGGCTACACACTCCTAATGGAATTAGGAATCCTCTTCCTTGTGGATACACACCAATTCAAGTGAGTTCGTTTGCGTGGATACCATTGGTCACGTTTGTGCAAAGGCAACGTGGAAAAAAGATTTGCGAGTTTCGTACTAAATACTACATCAATATACCCATTCGGCCATATACGCATTAGCATTGGATTTTAAGGTAAAATATGCTAACCCTAATTGTGTATGGATCCTTGGTCGAATTCTATATGTAAATTTTTTTTGTTTCCGCTACCATGTATTCTTATGAATGTCATAAACTTAGTTACGAATTCCAACAACGAGGCCACATGGGAGGCCGAGGATGACATGCTACCCAAATATCTGTATATGTTTGACTCTACTGATTCTTAGGTCAGTATCTTTTGTTTTTTTGTTCTGCATTTGATTTTTGTACTGTTGTTTCAGTATCTTTTGTATTCCTACATTTCTGGGTTCGAGTGACTTAGAATGTTATAAAGATTTCAGTTGATTCTGGAGATGATGTCTGGAATTCTAGGTTAGGTTATGATTCTTAGATTTGAGTTTGATCTTAATTTTAATTTGATTTATCTGAAAATTTGAGGATAAATTTCTTTTGAGGAGGGAAGTATGAATGGACCCGTTCGTTTTGGTAAATTAGAGAATAAATATTTTCAAATTTCGTTGGAAGAAGTCAGGTTACTTGAGTAAATTAAGAGTATTACTCGGGTAAAAAGAAGTTGGATAACTTGAGTAAGTGAGTGTACAACTCGATTTGATGATTCCATGTATTACTCGATTAAGTATGTTGAGTTATTCAAGTAAGTGAGACATTTCCTTCGTGCTGAAGAGTGACTTACTTGAGTAAAGGGTTGGCTTACTCGAGTAACCAGTGATTTTGGGCAAGAAGTTTGGTGGCTAGTGGCATATAAAACTGAGTGTATCCATTTTCTTTCATCGTTTTCACTCTCTGAACTCTCTCCTAAACCCTCAAACATATCTCTCTTGTTCTCTTTCCTTCTTGGATCAGTTCATCATGGATTTGGGGTAAGATTTCTACTTTAAGCTTGTTATCACTCCTAGGTCATGTGGGAAGTTTTGAAATCTGATTTTTGGCTGTTGGAATCTTCTTGTTGGCAGAAATGGGTGGTTTTGGAGTTTGGGAAATCGGTAAAATGATTTGGGCTAGGTTAGTTGATAGTTGGATAAGTGTAAAATGGTATAAAATTGGATTGAAGTGGCTGAGATGTCAAGTTCGATCGGTTTGAATGTCTGATGGTGTTACTCAAGTAACACAATTTGTTACTCAAGTATCGGGGTCGTGTTTTACTTGAGTAAGGAAAGTGATTACTTGAGTAATATAGGCCAGTGTTTACTCGAGTAAGTGGATTGTTTACTCGAGTAAGTGGATTGTTACTCGAATAAGTGGTATAATACTCGAGCAAGATAAAGGTTCAGTTACTCGAGTAAGGTAATTCATTACTTGAGTAAGTTATATGTTTGAGAGACCTAAAGTGTAATTTTTATACCTTGGTTATACTTTGAGGACTGAGATATAATTTTACCGAAATTGGAGGGCTAGATTATAATGTTGCATAGATTATGGTTTTTAAGTCGAGATCGATAAATCTTTGATTAGAATAAGTTTTCGGTATCGTGTGAGCATCAACATTTGCATTTCATTCAATATTTCTAGAGTACAAGTGTCACATTGTGCCTTGATATGTGTGTTTCAGCTTTTTGTTCCTGCCATCAAGACCAACACCCTACTAGTGGTGCATAATTTGGTCTAGCTTTTGCTTTGGACTTTAGGTGAGTGCGGTGAAAGCTTTAAACACTTAGGTCGTGTCTTTTGGAGTCATATTATTTTTGATATGTTGATATATCACCTGTAATCTAATTAAGTAACGGATTGGACAATTAAAATCGCTTATATGATAAACTGGTTTTTTTGCATATTCTTGAATTGATATATATATCATTTCTCTGATTTTATAACTCTAATACGCTTATTGTCTATTAAGAGTTATATATATATGTGACACCTCAGCTACGGGGTACGTAACCTTTGGTATACCAATGCTTAAAGAAGGCCCTTTGTTACCAAGGTAATTTGATGATCACGTGTTCAATCAGACACACGTATGCAGCCACTCATGTGTCTGTACTTAGTAGACATCCCGTTATTTAGAGGTAATACCACTCATGTATTTAGTCCCATTATCCAGTTATATTATATACAAGATATATAATATTATTTGATAGTATGGACTAATCGTATGCTATTTATTTTGATTGCAAACGTTTTCAAAATGTTTTAGATGATATTATTTATAGTAGAATGTATATGATATTATACATATGAGTTTGCGATATTTTTGAACTATTTTTAAAAGGTCTTTATGATGTACGTATGAGGCGATCTAAAGTGTCATCCCTCACCCTTCCTTTAATATTTTTTAGGAGTATTTTTGGCATCTGACAGTTGTTCAGTACCCGTCGCTCAATGAGACACTTCTTTTGGTTGTAAATGCCCTTTTGATCGGACTTTGTATATGTTTACAGTAGAACTCCACATTGATCTATTGTTGGGTTTTGGTTTCATTTCGTATATTTGTCTTATATATTTACTGATTTACTTATACGTTTTGTTTGTATTTGATATATATATATATATATATATATATATATATATTTATATATTTATGTACATATAAATTATGTTTTAACTTATTTTTATCCAATTTTAATAAAGAATTGAAAAACAAATAAGTTGGGTAGCATGTTTTGTGTTCTAAGGTTTGTGCGAAATGAGTTGGGGTCTTATAGACGATTCACTTCGTATGCTGGTCACGGTTTGAATTTAGGTCGTGACACCTGTCTTTTCTCATCTGTCATCTCATGCCTCGTCTGTCAGCTTCGTTTAATATTGATCTATTGTTTCATGCATATCTAGCTTTATCGGTGCAGATCTGGTCTCGAGGAATGGAGCGGTGATGAGCAAAGTGTTTGGTGGAGATCTATTTTTGTGTTTCCTTCTTGTTTTGTTTCGATCGCTTCGATTTTTGTTTCTCTTCAGTTTTGAATGATGATGACGTGTTTGGAATTGGACTGTTTTTTCGTAATTGCAGTGTTGTTTTTGTCTTTATTAATGGAAAGTTTTGGATTGTATTAAGTGTTCGGTGGAGATCTAATTTTTGGGTTCCTTCTTGTTTTGGTGCAGATCGGTTGAGGAAGGAGGAGAAGGTGGTGAAGAAGAAGCAAGAGAGAATAAATGTATGAGGAGGATAGGCAATCATCATTATTTTCTTAATTTTCAAAATTTTTGTAATTTTAAAGATTATTTAAAGTTTACTTTTAAGTAAAAGTTGTAAAGAAGATTTTATTTTTTTGTTCATGTAAAGTTTATTTTTGGTTTATTTGAATTTTATCTGAATTTTATTTTAGGTTTATTTAAAGTTTATGTAAATTGTTTTAAAAATATTTTTTGAATTTTATTTTAGTTTTATTTGAATTTTATTCTAGGTTTAATTTATATTTATTTTAGATTTACTTTAGGTTTATTTTATAGATTTAAAAATTATTTAAGAATTTTAAAAGTTTTATGATAAATTTATTTTAGGTTTATTTTAAGGGTTTTAGAAATTTTATTTCAGGATTATTTATGCTAAAATTTAAAAGGAATTTAAAATGAAAAATTGGGAAAACAAGAAAATTAATTATAAATAAAATAAAATGTGGACTAAATAAACAAAAACAAAAAAGAAAAAAAATCTTAAAAATTTAGTAAGGTTGAAAAAAAAATTGAAATACAAAAGTGGGAAAAAATAAAATTAACTAAAAAAAGAATGTGGCGTAAATTAAAAAAAATGGAAAAAGAAAAAAACATGAAAAAAATTAAGAAAACACAGTTGTGGAATTAAAAGGTTTATTAATATTTATTTTTTATTTAAGGTTTATTTAAGAAAAAAATAAGAAAAGGTTTTTTGTGGTGAAAAATGATTTATGTACGGAAAAGATGGTTGCATACGGATCTGAACGAAAAAAGTTTGTTTTCGTCGAGAAAGATAGGCCATGTTTAGCTGTGAAATTTTTTTATTAATTTTTAGAAAATTTGAAAATAAAAATAAAAAAATAAAAAAGTTATTTTAAAAGTACTTTTTATTAGTAAAAAATAAAAATAAATAAAAAATTGAAAATAAAAATAAAAATTTTATGTTTTCAAGTCTAAAACTTCAGATGGGAAAGAACTAAATGTAAGGGATCACATTTTGTAATTAAATTTTAAACTGGACCCCTTTTCGTAAGTTGCCAGTGTTTGCTTGCAGTTTTCTTATTGGGCTTTCGATGAGGCACAGATGGACGTGGGGTAGCCTGGTTCGCTGCTCTTAGGTTGCTTCGGCTTGTTGCATCTTTGGTGCCATGCCCTTTTCCAGTTGCAATATCTTCTTCCTGATTTGCCTCAGTTAGAATATTTTTCCCATTATTCTTTGCTAAAGCCTTGCCTTGATTGTTCTCTACTTTCCTACTATATTTCCTCCTCCCAAGATTAGCATGAATCCACTCTCCCAAATTTGTGTCTGTTTTCCCGCTTTCCGCTTTCCCGGCCGGCGCCGGTGCCTTTTCTGGTTTTGCTCATGCGCGTTTCTAGGACTAGCTGGCACTACCAGCTCTCCACTCATCCCTGCTTGACTATCCACAGTCTTGTTCTTGTGTAGAGGGCATTTATCTAATAAATGCTCAATTTACCACAATTATAGCATATGATTGGAATCCCTTCATATTGCAATTTTTCGTAGCGGCCATCCACTAACACTGCCGGAATGATCGGTTTGTCCATGTCGAGTTCTACTGCCATTTTTCAAATTGGCCACAACCATTCGTTGACGTATTAAAATCAGCCCTAATGACCTTACTTATAAGACTGCCAATGTGACTTGTAACACTGAATGGGGAGGCCCGGTAGATGAACCCACGCCCCCAACGCTGTAGGAGTCAGTCTTCTTTGTTGAGAAAGACGGCGACCATGGTTGCACCGGAAGATACGTTGCTCGCATCACCCAATGACCATCAAGCAGCGCATGAATATAGTTCGATTTAAGCTCAAATAAGACTAAGAAGAAATTATTATCACAATCCACAACATGGAAATCCCCGTTCGGCTTCCAAATAAATTTTATTCGCGCTAAGATTCCTTTGTATCCGAGACAACTCGAAAGCAATCTAACCACCACGGTTTGCTGTATGGTGTTATTCAACATGTCTCGAGTTCTCTCTGAGAACCAGACTTCCGGAATAGATCCATCCTTCGCAACAATCACATCTTCATCTAGAATTTCCATGTCAATCCCCTCATGCATGGATATTTTCTTCTCTTCCACAAACGATCCAATGAATTGTGCTGTCAATATATATAACTGAGGAAATTACGCAATATGATATTTTCGCAAAGACAACACACTCCAAATATTTCTAAAACTGCAGTGTTTGTGAAAATAATTCATCAACTACCAGGCTATATTTATATTTTATCGCAAAGTCCTCTCTCTTTTTCTTTTCATTTTCTTGTCCCTATTTCTCTCAGTTCACTCTCTCTCTTCTATCTCTGTCTCGTCTTCCCACTCTCCTTCCTCTCCCTTGATCCGCCGTCGTTGATCTCCAACTTCTCCACTCTTTCATGAACGTGTCGAACGTTGTAACTTCTCTTCCGTCACCGATCTCTGACTCCACCTCGATCTCCATCGCCTCAAATGCGTTCTTTTGGTATCAGCCACTACCACTGCCTCGATCTCCTCCAGTTCAAATGCCTGGATCTCCAATTCCATGTTTTTCTTTTCATTTTGTCTCTTTTCCAATTAGTGGCCGCTTCCCCCCACCCTCTCTCTCTCTCTCTCTCTCTCTCTCTCTCTCTTAATTTGTTGCACGTGCATCTATATTCTTGTAATTGTGCAATTACTTTAACCCTGTTGACAGTAATAGAAATGTTGATAGTAATTGAAATAGTTTGAGGAATTAGTAATTTCAAAACGTTGGTAAATTAAACTGTATAGAATTGACCATTTTCCTATATAAGTAGCTAAGCAAATAAAAAACGTAAACAAAAGTGGATATGTATGTTATATACAAAATTCAACAAAAGATCAGTAGAATATTAGCCGAACATGTAAAATAATCATAGCACTTCTGTTGTAAGGGAAAAAAATAAATATCATACAGAACCCCGAGTATAACCTCATTTTCAAAATATCAACTGAGGCATGGAAGGAGATAAGCTCTAAAATATCATTTAAAGGACAAATTCAAACAAAAACATTTTTTTATAGAACAAATGTTATTGCCTAGTAATTTCTTACCATCTATTGATAAAAAAAAAATGTTACCATCTAGTGACGACAACCCAACAGCGACGGATAAAAGAACCTTCAGTAACGCCTTCTTGCATTGGTAAAACACGATGTAGCAGCCATGATAATTGTCATAGCGACCGAAGTCACATCATTAAAAACAGTTTCGAATCTCATTTCTTGCAGATCCCACAGCGTCGAAACACAAAGACTTCGCCATTCAAATGCCACTAGCAAGATGGCCATAGCAACCTCTTCAAAGTATGTGGCGACCACCACATAATAACAAACCTAAATAAGGAACGAATGCATCCAGGTGGCACGATGTAACCAAGACAAGAACACATAAGTCAATAAATTCGCGATTAAATGAACTTTGGGTGCTTCAGAGGAGCTTTTAGTGCAAGAACAGCCTTGGAGGCTTTTGGACATAAATGCAAGGAAGTGCTACTTCTAGGATGCTTCCTTTCATGATGTTTCTTACTGTACGTGTCCAGTTGTTGGCACCTGTCACTACTTGTCTTTCTCGCACTTTACTGTGAGAGTTTCACCTAGTGCTCAAAATTTAAATCTATATAAAAGCCTTGAAACCTGCACGAGTAAAGGAAGAAAAACCTTCGTAGTAGTTTGTTGAAAAATTTTGAGCTATATCATGCCTAAAACAAGGTTTTATTTTTTTTTATGAGTAGGTGTTTAATTACTCTTCTGGTCTATATTATGGAGTTCCTAAAATATAAATAACAGCCTGACGACTAGTAAATTTGCTTTGCTAAATTATTTTATTAAACTAAAATACTAATAATTAGTTGATATGTAATTTTTAGGCTTATTTAATAAAGTATATTCAAATTCCGTCAAGATAACAAGTATATTACAAAAATTGATAATTATTTTAAGAAAAATCCTCAGGTTTGATCCATCTAGTCAGGTTTGATCTTTTGCAAGAAAAAGAAGAGGTGAAACAAGTTTAGTTGCAAATTGGTACGCAGAGAAATCCATCTAGTCAGGGTGGTACTACAATGAGAACTCTTAAAAAGAGTCCTCATTGAGGACTTGAGTTACTTAATTTCAGTCTCAGTTGCTTAATTTTAGGGGGTGATTACTTAATTGTAGTTTTAAAAGTTACTTAATTTTCAATGTCGTTACTTAATTTAGCCATCGGTTACTTAATGTTGATCGGTTACTTAATTTTGTGATAAATTAAGTAACTATGATTGTTACTTAATTGTTGTTAAAATTACTTAATTTAAGTCTCAGTTACTTAATTTACTAAAGGAGTCTTCATTGAGGACTCTTTTAGGAGTCCTCATTGTAGTAACACCTATCTAGTCAGGTTTTATCTTTTTTCCTGTTGAGTCATTATTTCTGATATGACATGGGTTGAGATCCACAAGGTCCAATGTGCACATGAGACTCAAGAAGTCCGTCTTCTGAAAACTCAATCATATGAGGAGATAAAATTGCACATATATTTCACGAAGGAAAGCGTTAGAGAATCAGCGAGAATATCAGATCAGGAGATCACATTATTCAAATTACTTAAAACACCTGAAAATCCGCTCTATTTATCTCGTTTGCTCACTTCATGTTCCCTATAAAGGACTAAGAGGAGCACTTGGAGGTACATGAACTGCCACCGTTCCCCTTGGTGACTACTGGGCCTTAAAGAGAATTAGAGGATGATTTGAGAGATGTTGAACATGTTCAAGGAAATGCTCCCCAGACGCCTTTGGCACAAACCTTGCAAACCTTTGCTAGAAGTGAGAATCCAGTAGAGCACCTAAAAGCCCCCACGGATGTGAACTAGTAGGATCCTTCCTCCCTAAACTCTTGGGGACTAAGAGCCTAGTGTTCTTAAAAAAAGACCTATCCCCATGAGGGAAGAAGCTAGGACATACTTCTAGAAGGGAAAATAAGAAAATTCAAAAAGTTATTGAAAGTACATGTAGAAAAAACCCCCTACGTTACAACGAAGAGGATCAATACAACTCCCTGTGTGTAACATCTCAACCCTTCCAACTAGATTTCCTGTAACAACCTGTTCAATTCTGATGCAATATTTGAATGTTTGAGATGATGATTGGATGTGTAATGATGTTTTGGTAACCTTTAATCTTGGTATTGTTCAATTGGATTACATGGAAAAAGTGGAAGAAATCAATTTGTGATAAATCAACCCTTGGTAGTCCACCCATGGTTTGGGTGGGTAGTCTACCTACCCAATTAGTCGACTAGAAACTTTGAGTAGTCGACAAATGGAGCATGTTCTTCAGTAGTGGACTACCAGTTTGGGTTGTTGACTAATGACCTGTAGTTCTATATATACACAACTCAACTCCTCTCGTTTCTCACTCTATGTTTCACACAAAATCACTCCAAATTCGTCCAAAACCCTCTCCCGTAGCCTTCTCATCATTCCTTAACACTTATTTAGGTAAGATCAAGTCTCTAAAATCTTTATTTCTTCATTTTTATGTTTGAATCATAGAAGAACATTTGCTTGCTTATATCCAAATGGGTGTTAAAGGGTCCTAGATCATGATGGAACAAGGTTAGAAACACTTGATTTGAGCTTGGGTATGAATGATTTGAGGATTTTTTTAGTGGGCTAAGGTTTGGTACGAATTTGGACGAAATTTTGATGTTTTTTTGTTGTTTTGGTGAAATAAATTGTAGATTCAAATTTTTGAAGTTGATTAGAGTCAATGTAGATGATTGAGAATGATTTTTGTCGGTTGAATGGAGAGTAGGGTCTTTTAGATAATTTTTTTCCGCAAGGACTAGACTTGATATTTTGCATGTTTGTGGTCTAATTTGAAATTTTGGATATTTAGAGGACTGGTTTATAATTTCGGGATATTTTTGTGGATTGATCTATAATTTTCCAAAATTTTTGGGACTAATGTGTAATTTTTCATAACTTTAGGGAATAAAGTGCAATTTTGCAAAAGTTGAGGCACAAAATTGTAAATTTTTGTAGAGTCATATTCTTGAGGCGAGAGTGTCTATTCTGCTATAGCATTACTCTATGAAGGCCCTTAGTCGCCAAGGTAAAATGGTGGTCATGTGTTTGGCTAGACACACGTACTCTAATTTTGTCTAATGGCATAAACCACACCTCTGATATCTGTCTGATAGAGTCTGATTTTGGCCTCTATCCTACTGTCTATTATACATAAACTTATTTGATATTATTATAAATTTTGTCTGACTGCTTGCTGTATGCATTGTATACGACAGTTGTCAAAATGAATTTTGGAACTGCTACACATATGTATACGATTGTATACTTTGAGTATTTGACTATATGTGTGCATGTGATATTTTTGAAACAGTTTTCAAATTGATTCTTAGCTTAGGAGGTGATCTAGTGTGTTGTCCCTTAGTGATTTTTACTCACCCCCTCTTTTAACATTTTCATGCACTTTTGACACTCAACAACTGTCTGTAACCTCGATCTCAATGGGGCACCTTTACTTGTGAATGCCCACTTGTTCGGGCTCTGAGTTATTTTTGTATTAGAGCTTAACAATGGAATGCTAGTGGGTCACTAAATTTACTTCAATATTTTGTCTTTTGGATTTGTTTGGTAATATTTATATTTATTTTGATATACTAAATTATATTTTGATATATTGATGATTTATTTATAAAATGAATATGTTCTTTAATCATGTTATAAAATTTTATTAATGAATGTTTCAATGAATAAACAAGTTGGGTAGAATCTTTCATTATCCAAGGCTTGTGCAACATGGATCAGACCTCCGGTTTGTTTCGCCTCGTACGCCGACCATGGTCTATTCTCGTGACAAAGGTGATATCAGAGCATTAGGTTTTGTATTGTCTGGGTAGATTGTAGAACATAGGTATTCTTGATCGAGTTAGTCTAATTTGCATTTGTATACCCTTCTTATTATTACCTCGATACTGTGGAAATCATCTGTATTCTAACATTTGTATGTACATTTTGTTTGTCTGCTATTTGTAGATTATGCCTCAACGTCGCTAGAGACTTAAGGCTACTGCTAGGTGCGCTTCTACCGAGGACACCAACTATTCTGTAGTGGGTCAATCTGACTCATGTTGTCTTCCAAAGGCCACAAATACCGCATATGGCTCAGGAAAATGTGTTTGAGCATCTTGCTCTTTTTCTAGATCAGGTTAATAGGATTCTTCCCAGTCAGGTAACCGATGGTCACCTAGCTCTGCCAGTTCTGCCACCTGCAGTGCCATTAGTTTGACAACCTCAGATTGAGGAGGCCATATCAGCTCCTCCGATAGTTGTGCATGTTACACCACAGGTCAATACTGGTGACCATCTTATAGACTTTTAGAAGCTCAAGCCTCCTAAATTTGTGGGCAAGATGGGAGATGATCCTCATGATTTCCACCTTGCTATGGAGTGATGTTTTTGAGTTTTGAGTATCTTTGATGACGCGAAGAAAGTTAGATTTGATTCATTTTTGTTGGAGGGTTGCACAACATTGTGGTGGCTAGATTATGAGACTCGTGGGTACGTCTCTAAGGTTAAGTTCAAGAATGAACTCATAGCATTTGTCCTTCACTAATGTGTTAAGGATAAGAAGACAGAGGAATTTGGTGACTTTAGTCAGGAGCCACGTATGTCAGTGACAGAGTGTGAGGAAAAATTAAAGGAACTGAGCAGGTATGCTCCTAAGGATTGGTAGAGTGAGGAGGATCCAGCAATAAAGTTTCAAAAGGGTTTACTACCACGATTTGGTAGAGTGGTGGCAAACTATAATCTGAGCACACTTAAGCAAATCACCGATCTACTAGATGGATGGAGTACGTAGAGGTGAGACACCCTCGATAGTCTAACAAGAGCGCAAATACATAGGGAGTTTCTGATGGCCAACAGGCCGTAGTCAGGAGGGACAGTCTGATTACATGTGTAGACATTCTATTAGAGGGTAGAAGTGGAGTCAAAGTTCTCAGAGGTTTAGTGTATCACTGTAAGCTAGGCCCACTGGGTTCTAGAGTGTAGGTTAGAATTTTGGGAGTTTTTTTTATCGCATTGTGCTGCTTGTGCGAGGAGGCATCCTGAGACCCGCAATAAGGCGACATGAAACCTTTTCTACTATAGATAGCCATGGCACAACATGGCTGAGTGTCCTCTTAAGTTGGCACATGTTCTCAGGTAGAATAGATAACGATGGGAGGTTCTAGCATGGTCATTACTGGCACCGATAGAGACAAGATGGAGTCAGAGGCTATGGTCAATCTGGTCAGGGCAGTACAACTACTGGGGGTCAGGCACGGGTTTACCCTCTGACTGGACTTTTATTTATTTTTGGTATTTCAACATATATTTTATTTGATTCCAGTGCATCACAATCTTTTGTCACTCCATATTTTGTTGAGCATGCAACATTAGTGGTGCATCAATTGGATAGACTACGAGAGGTTTCATTGCCTTTGGGTACTAAGATTTTGGTTGATTTAGTGGTCCCGGTGGTGTAATTTCCTTTGATGGGCATGTGTTATTGATTGATCTATTGATGTTAGATGTGGGAGAGTTTGTTGTCATCCTTTGTGTGAATTAGCTTTCAACGTGGCACGCTACCTTGGATTGCTTAGCAAAACAAGTGTGATTTCGACCGCTAGGCCAGAGTGAATTTTTCTCCAAGGTGAGCGAGATAGTGTTATGTGGAGATATGTGTTAGCTATTAGAGCAGAAAAGATGATTCGCCATGGTTGTATGGCCTATTTGGCTTTTGTGGGGACAGAGTCCTAAGGCTCGGAGGTGAGAGTGGAAGATTGATCGAGTTCTCACTATTGCATAAGCATTGATGTAGTAATAAAAATCTTAGGAATATCCTAGGGTATTGTCTCCACATGAAACATGTCTAATTATGTTCAAATGAGAAAGCAAAAGCAAATAAAAACATCGAATGGTTGTTTTTGGGGGGTTTTTTTGTAAAGAAAGGAAAGCAAGAAAGTAAACACAAATAACTCAATGAGAAGAAAATGTTAGGGATTTTAAGATAAAATGAAGGATCTAGTTGCCTAATGAATGAAAATGGGTTTTATGAAATGGGTGTGAGTGTTCTCTCCACAAAACTCATTGAAGGCCTTCCTCGAGGTCGCTAAAGTCACATCTACACTTCTATAAGGGTCCTTTCAGCCTCACCTAGTCAATTAGATTCATGAGGAATTTCATGAAGCACCTTGAAGGCACTAAGTATCTCTACTCTAACACCCAATAAGTTTTATACAAGTAAACCTAGTCCAAGCTTCATCTCTCAATTCATCACTTGGGCTTGTCAAAAACAATATTGTGGTAGCTAGGCACAACATCATTCCATCCAAAACAAGTCATAAAATAATCACCAACAATGGATTTATCAATAAAGGCACCAATAACAATGGATATAACAATAAAAGCTCATTGCCCATAGTAATAATCATCCATTAAAGCAACATCAATCAAATGTATTCATCTCTAATACCCTTAATTGTCCCATTGGTCCCCACAATTTTCTCTGTCCTCGTCACATTTTTGTCCAACTTTGGAGGCTCTCAAGGCCTGGATCACGGTATGGTAACAGTCTAGAGTCATGATTGTGACCACCTACTATTTTGTTGGACAAATTGCTTGTTAATTACAGTCTTCTCTCACAATTTGCCTTACAGCCATGACTTTCATTCATAAGTTCTTTCTTTCATAGTTTTCTTTCATTGATTCCTTTTTGACCACTTCTCTTTTATTTTGGTTGCTACAAACAAGTCATCAAATTAAGATTCCCTGTGTTTCTACTTATTATTGATCTCCGATGATACTTATCGTTTCTCACTATAGAGTTGGGACCCCATACACTTGTCCTTGCTTAGGTTCACCCTCAAAGAGAAAAGCTTTTTTGTTTCATTCATTCAGCATAAGAAACTTTCATTCAATTAAAATCCAAGTCTATTATAAATAGATTCAACCAAAATCCAATCAACTAAGCAAATTTGCTTAAAATCAACTTAGCAACAAGCTTGCAAACCTCTTTTATGCTCCCACTAATGGACTAAAGATGTTTGATAAACAAACTCTAAAATTTAAAACCTAAAAATGTCAATTCGAGGTGCAAGACTTAACAAATAACAATTATTCCTCAATTAAGCATTTTAAAAGCATACTAACACTATACAAATCCTCCAACCAATTCAATTCAAATCCACTCATTTCAAATTTGACGCATTCTAAAAAAATTGAAAGAACAATTCAAACAAAAATTTCAAGCATTTTTGGGGCAAAATCACACACAAACAAAGACTTTAAAAGAAATTATGCATCAAGCAATAAATAAACCCTCCCCACATTTATTTTTAACATTGTCCTAAATGTTCAAGAATATAATTCCGGATCAAACTAAACGGGCACGAGGAACGTTAGGACACGTTCAATAGTAACAATAAAGCATAAAGTAAAAGGATAAGGTTTAGAAAGCTTCTCTAATTGTCACTTGCTCACAATTGCTTTGCCTTGAATGCATGACTTCATCATTGGCATGAAACATCAAAGGTTAAAGAAAACACAAAATGTATGCATGCTAGAGTTGGTAAGTGGTATGACATGTATGCATGCATAAATAATCCTCCTATACCTTTTTTCGTAAAACATGCAAGACAAAATGATAAACGCGTTTCGAATCTAAAATTCAAACTAAAATTGAAACTACATGCAAATGCAAGATAACTAGTGATTTAAAATCAAATCAATACTAACCCCTCTGGTTGCCAAGAAAGGTCTCCCAAGTGTGATGGGGGTGTCACAAGCATCATTTATATCGAAAACATAAAAATCGGCAGGAAAGAAGAAATTACCTACTTTAACCAATATATTCTCCACAACTCCATGTGGTTGTTGCTTGATGGATTGATCCATAAGTTGGATTTTGATGGTTGTAGGTGTGAAATCTCCAATCTCGAGTTTCTTGTAGATAGATGATGGCATAAGATTGATCGATGCACCCAAATCACATAAGGAATCCAAATTTGCCAATTTACCAAAGGTGCAAGGAATTGTAAAGCCTCCCACATCATTAAGCTTTGGAGGGTATTTGTTCAATAACACCGCACTATCTCCTTCAATAACTTTGTATGATTCGACATTTGACAAATGGCCTCTAAGAATGGTATATCCAACTCCAACTTCTTGAACATCTCAAGAAACTTCATAAAATTTGCATCTTTGGTTTGCGTGTGGGCCTACAACCTTTGAGGGAATAAGAGAGCAAGCACATAAGGTTTTGATAAATGTTCGTTTATATATGTTTGTACCATTGATTTATTATTGTTTTTGTTATTATTCGAGATTTTTTTGTGAGTTATGGTAATTTAATAGTTTATAATTCTCTTTTCAGGTCATTTGATGGAGTCTTGATGGAATTAAACAAAAATAGACCAAAACGGAGATTAACGACTAAGTTTGAGGCACCACTAGAAAGACACGGTCTGAAAATTAAAGACACAGGCGTGTAATGTCTTTGTTGCCTTTGTGTACGACCAGCCAAAGCCAAAACGCGTGTTCGGATGCAAAACACGCATGCAGAACCAAAGACACAGTCTTGGACCACATTAAACGGCCATGTAATTGACATTTTGCATGTTTGCTATTCGTCAAAGTTAAATGCACCTCCAGAAAGCAAGACACAACCTGGGAGTGAAAGACACGGCAGTGTAATATCAATTTTGTTTGTGTCTTACCAGTCTCGTAACGAAACATGTCACAGTGGTGAAACGAAAAAGTTTTAAAGTAAGACACGGTTTGGGAATCAAAAAAACGACCGTGTAATGTCTTAATCTGTCCTTGTCTTACCAGAACACACCATTTCAGCCTTTTTAAGCTTGGAACTAACCCTAATTGAAGGAGGCCACCATTCACACACCAAAATAGAGTTCTAGAGAGGGAAAGAGCTGGGTTTCAAGGGAAGAACGTCTTTGGAGTGGATCAACATCAAAATCGAATGGATTTCTTGAAGATTGAAGGATTCTCAATGGGTTCTTTTATTCTCTCTTGCTTTGATTTCCTTTTTGTTCTTATTTCTACTGTAATTATGAACTAAATTCACATGCAGCTAGCTGTGATGAACCCTAGGATGAATTTGTGATTGGATTTTGTTATTTTGTTACTTTGTTCACGAATTAAAACTCATATATGATAAATAGTGTTTTATTGGATTGATTCTACCGGTGTTTTGATTCGACAATTGATTGCATACGTGGGAATTGAGAGATTTATCATGTGTTTAGAATTGCTCATGGGTGAGATGACTTGCACACAAACATAGAGATAGGTCGACGTAAATCTTCCGAATTAAGGTCAAACTTAATATGAGAATTCATAAAACAAAATAATGCAACGTGGGGTTTTAATTAGGAAGAGATTTCGGTTAATCAACTTGATGTTAGAGTGTAACTGACTCGAGAGAGAGTTTAACATATTCTAGGAATTCCTACGGTCCAATTGAATGAACAAGTGACTTAATGATGAAATCGGTTCTTGCTTAGGTAGTCATAGGGGGATTCTACATCTGGATGCTACTTTTACCTTGATTGTTCGATTTTTTATTCTGTTGAGCTTATGTGTTGGTGTGTCGATATTTCTTTTTGTGTTTAATCAAAACCAATTTAGTTTGTAGCCTAGATAATAGAGAGATAGTTATTACTAGTACTATTAGTCTTTGTGGGTGATAAATGTTCATTTATACATATTTGTACCGTTGATTTCTTATTGTTTTTGTTATTATTCGAGCGTTATTGATGAGTTTTGGTACTTTAATAGTACATAATTGCATTTTCAGGTCATGTGATCGTGTATTGATAGAATTGAGCAAAAACAACCCAAAACGGATATTAAATGACGAAGTTTGAGGCACCACTGAAAAGAAACGGTCTTGGAATCCAATACACGGCGTGGAAGGTCTTGTTGTGTCCGTGTGTGACCAGCACAAGTCAAAACAGGCATTCGGATGCAAACACACTTGAAGAAGCAAAGACATGACCTATCATCATAAGACTTGACCGTGTAATATTCATTTCTGCCCGTATCCTATTCGCCAGAGTCAAGTGCACATTCATAATGCAAGACACGTCCTTGAAGTGAAATACACGGCCGTGTAATGTAAATTGCATCCGTGTCTTACCAGTTTTGGAATCAAATGCATCAAAGGGTTGAAACAACAGAGTTTTAATGCAAGACACGGTTTGAGGTACAAAGACACGGCCGTGTAATTATGATTTTGCCCATGTCTTTCTAGCTTTGTGAATTCTACCTTATTTCAACCTATTTAAGGGACTTTCAGGGTTAAACCAACAGGGACCTACCATTGACACACAAAAACAGAGTTCTAGAGAAGGAAAGAGCTGGGTTTCAAGGGAAGAACGCCCTTAGAGTGGATCGACACCAAAATCGAGTGGATTTCTTGAAGATTGAAGGATTCTCAATGGGTTCTTTCGTTCTCTCTCGTTTTCATTTCGTTTTTTGCTGTTGCATATGTTGAGTCGATAATCACACTATAAGGGGGGTTGAATAGTATGATATTAGAAGCTTTGAATTTTCTTCGAGAATGATTGCGGTAAATGAAAGAACACCAAGAACTTATAGTGGTTTAGCCAACTCGATGCCTACATCTACTACCTAAGTATCACCACTTAGGATTTTCACTATCAATCTTCTCAAAGATTACAACTTCACCTTCTAGCTAAGTGAGAACTCTTACAAGTTTCTTGATTCCGGTTCAAGAAAAAAAACCAACCTAAGGATCTACCCTTGATCCCTCTCACAATCACTCTTTTCAAAGGTGTTTACAAACACTCACCAACAGATTAAAAGCTAGTGATACAAGTAAATGAAGAATGAATTTGAAGAGCAAATACACTTGTATCAATACAAGAGAGATTCAATGCTTTGATGCTTGGTAGTTGTTAGAAATCAATGCTCAGATGTTTTGTTATTTGTTTTTGGTCTCTCAAGCATGTATTTATACTATTCTCTTGATTTCAGACCGTTGTGGGATGTAATGTAGCCGTTGTGGTGTTAAATGAGGCGCATTTAATGTACTATCAGAGTCTTCTCACGTACGTGACATTAATCTTACGTACGTTACCTGACTTGATATTTGGCACACGTACGTGATAAGTACATACACGTACATTAATCATAGCTAATCCCTAGTTCACGTACGTTAATAATTTCTGACGTACGTGACTTCTATGTCTGAAGCTTCTATTTTCAGTCCAGAGCATCTGACGTACTTGAAATTTCATCTCACGTACTTTGGTTCAATGTGACGTACGTGAATTTGTAAGCTTGCGCATGTGAACGATCAATACTTGACTGTTGCTTCATCTGTTTGTCTCGTTCCACGTGAAATTCAAACAAACATCATCTGAACTACAATCTTCGTCTTGTCTTGTATGTCTGACGTACGTGACTTCTATCGACACACGTACATGTGGCTTCATGCCTTCAGTTGATTCAAGACTTCAGTTTTCCCGCTTTAATTCTAATCATACTTCATGTACTTTGGATACCTTTCACGTACGTGTTATTGTCTAACGTACATGAACCTTTTCTAACGTACGTGTGATCACTTCTTTTAACTTCCAGTAGCTTCTATTTCAGCTCACGGTCGGACTCATGTACTTGAGGCTTCACTGACGTACGTGAC
>CAODLS011171864.1:0-17124 GCA_948243855.1 Flueggea neowawraea
TAAAGGGTCAGCATTTGAAAGGAGGGCTTATCATTGAAGGCATTGAAATTAGGCCTAAACTATAATTATTTAATGAACTAGTTACGAAAGATTTGGTTTTACGGTTATATATGTGCCATCAAACGGAGGAAAACAGATAGAAAATTGATACTTTTTTTTTTCTTTTTCATACGAGAGATTAATTATACAATTTGATTCTTTCATTTCATTCTTGTATTTTATGTATTCCAATTCCAAAGAGAAAAGAAATGTACACATACATACATGTAAACGAAGAGAACAATTTGTCGTATTCTATTTTAATTCTTTAAGAGAATTTAAAATTTAATTATTTAGCAATTTTTGCTTTTATTTGAAATTTGTCTATCGTACACTCTCGTAATCCAAAGATCTCATTCCACATCTATCGATCCTTAAGCCTTTGAGGGAGACAATTGAACTAATTATTTTTCAAAGAATAGATTTGTATATCTCAAATACCATATCTATATAACATATTAATCTATTTTGTATGTATTTAACGACTAAATTTTGGGTTGTTGACAGAATAATGAAGTGCAAAGTTAAGAATGCCGGATAAAATGTAGGTTAGGACATGTGCAACAGACTCCTCACAATCCTTCGTAAAAATATACTCTCTTTGTCCCATTATTATAGGTCATTTTTTTTCATATAGATTAAGAAAAATTAGTTGAATTAGTTAAAAACTTTAATTTTACAGAAAATTTTCTGACATACCCTCTATATTATGTCACCACTTTAACTTAAGAATTTATTACTACAATAATAAGTGCTCCAATCACTAGGTAAATGGCAAACCAACAGCTTTAAAAGTGCTCCAATTACAAGACAAAAACAAACTCGTAGCCGCTAAAATAGTTTTTCTTTAGAAATTCTACAAATAATCCCACCAGTATATCTGCTCATTTTTGTTTGAAAATTTATATGCCACTGATAAATTTGCTTCCGAAAATTGCCTCCATAATTTTATCAATGGCGGGATGTTTTGGAAGAACATGGCTCCGGATCTTTGTCCATGAGTCCATGGTATATGAAGTTGTAATGTGATTTACACTGTTGGATAGCAAAATATATAAAGAGTTGTTTTGAGTTTTAATTAATGGAATTACCTTGGGAACTCAAAATATTTTTTAAAAACAGCATATAATTTAAATACTTTGAGTTATATTCAAAAAAAAATAATTAGTTGACCAAAAAAGTAAGAATTAATTTAATAAAAAAATAAAGCAAATAAAGGTAATTTGGTCTAATATCCTCCAACTACCAATTTAAAAAAAGAAACCAATCTATATTTTGGGTCAAACGAAAATGAAAAAATGGTCTATATTTATGAGACGAAAAGAGTAATATTTTAGTGCTACAGTTGTCTCAAATTTTGAACCCAATTTTATTTTCACTACAATCTAACCCCTTTTTCAATATTTTATTAATAAATTAACTAAGAATTTTAATAAATTTATAGTTCCTCATCAAATTTAAAGAATTATTATTCAATCCTTAATACTATTCATCTATTTTATTAATAAAATATTTATTTTTTAATATTTTATATCTCCAATACACAAATTTCAAGAAAAATTAACACACAAACAAAAATAAAATCATATATTTGACTCCCTAAATGTGGGGAGTCTCTTGGACATGCTCTTAGGACTTTATATAATGATTGATTTGGGTTCCATGTTCCATGAATTTCTAAGGTTCATACAAAAGGTTACATCACTATGTGATCCATTGATTGTGAAATAAGAATGTGTTAAGAGTGGTTCTTGCAGGCCAATAGATATTCAAAACCCTTCAAATCTAATAATTAAGTCACATGAATATGTCATGTAACGTTAAAAATGCCTTCAAAAGTCATCATATATTCTCTTCATGTTGTCATTTTAACAAAAACATTTACGGAGGATGTCGTCATATTAACAACATCACATATGCACCAAAAGTACATATAGAAACTCGATTGGTTCGATCAACCATAAAATGAAACATACCAAACTTTTGAGGTAGAGGTGGTTTCCTTTTCAAATTTCTTTAAAAAGCAAAAGAAGATGCAAGATTTTCGAGTATGAACGTGTATAGAGAATATTTAAAATTCGGCAAGAAGAGTTTTATCCTTTCCGAGAGTTCCATCTAATTGGAATTCAAATTAGTCAGATATCAGAAAAATATCTGAATACCGAGCGATTTAGTGAGAAGAAGAAAATGAAGTTGGATTTGGTTGATGAGGATTTTCTGTCTTATATTTTTTCATTAACATAACCAGTTGATGCATGTAATTTCTCACTTGTGTCTTCAGTGGTCAGATTGTCAGCTGATTCAGACAAAGTCTGGGAGGGGATTTTGCCAGATGACTACGAAGAAATTGTCTCAAGATAAGTGTCCCCAATTTCTTACTCGTTCTCCTGGTTATGTTCTCCTCGTTTGATTGATAACGGTAGAAAGGTAAAATAATTTTAATTATGGCCATTTCTTTTTTATCTTGAATAATTATAATTCTATTCTCTTGTTGGGAGATTTGACGATACACATATCCAATTATTTGATTTGGTCGTTAATGGAAAATTCCATACATTATTGGTTTCTTTCTTTATATGTGTTCGATAACCTTATTATTTTAATTGCACATAACGCATTCACTGTTTAAACTTGCTTAGGCTTTTTTTATAAGTAACTTGCTTAGTTTAATTGATTTTCAACTTTAATTAATTATAGTCGTGACAGAAGTTCTGGAACCAAAGAATAATTGATAGGAATTAAAATTTTATTGGTCTTAAACGAAAATTCTAAAAATGTGTAGCAAATTGACTGTAGCGGTCTTGAAAGGCTGCTTAGGCGCATATAACCATTACCAAGAATGGAGTAAATTTTGAAAGTGAATGTTGAAAAGTTGAAGCAGATATTGTAAACAATACTGAAAATATATGTAATTAGTTGTTCTTTTAGGTTAATGCATACTTATGCTCACATGGTGTGCCAATCATGAACATATATACTTAATTAGAAAATAATATTTGGTTGAGAGAAAACAAGTCTTATTATCGTATCACAAACGTTAGTAAGATATGACTATGGTGCTTTTATAGTTATGTATTTTTGTACTTTGTATTATTTGTTATTAACTTTTTAATATGTTGCTATAATCTAAACCATTATATTAAATTTAAATAATTTTAAAAAATCTTGACTATTAAAAGTACAAAAAAATATATAATTATAAAAGCACTATAGCCAAATCCAATGTTAGTAATGCTTAATTAGTATAATTGAGTTCTTTAATTTTTTGGTTGCAAATAATTGTATATGTATGCATAAATTGCTCATACTAATATTAAAAATGCATAATATTTGTCGAAGGGTCGAATATTAAAAAAATACTTATCGAGAAAGAAAAAATTATTAATATTTTTAATGTCGAAAGAATAATTAATGTTTGTGGCAGTTGATCAAATCCTTATGGATCCACAGAAAGTGGACCAAATATGAACTCATGAGCTCATATTTGATTCGTCGAATGTGAAATAATTAGTGGTTTTATAATGGAAATTGATTGTTAATTTTGAAGGAAAGACCAATGAATTGAATGCTTTGTGATTTCAAAGTTAGGTTTTGTCAAGGATCGAAAACATTTTTATTTCCCAAGTCTAAAATATTTTATAAGAAAAATTGAGACATTGATTCAACTAATTATGATTGATTTTAAAAAAAAAAATAGTTTTAAATATAATTTTATTTATTAATTAGTTTCTGATTTTAGCGAATGACAGATATTATCTTTAGATAAATCAAGCGGTAAAAAAAGATATATGTTGAGTGCAAGGGAGCTTTCAATTACATGGGCTACCAATCCTCTATATTGGCGTTGGAAACCCCTCCTTTATTCCAGGTTAGCCTAATTACCATTTTAATTCTTCACATGCCCCTTAATTTCTTTCTTCTTCTATGGGATATAAAAAAAATTCTATTAGATGGGCTCTAAACTCAATAGTGAATACTATATAACTATTGGCCGTAAAATACTTGTTAAAAAAATTGGCCGTAAAAAAGAGGACTATCTTAAATCCAAAATATTTAATTTTAAAATTTAAAATTTTGACTCATATCTCATATGCAAAATATTTCCTTGTGATTTTTGTAGATTTTCGGAAGCTGTTGAACTTAGGACCATATGTTGGCTACAAATTCAAGTCAAGTTCAAGACTCAAATGCTATCTCCAAAAACATTCTACGGAGTCTACCTCATCGTCAAATTCGCCGACCGAGCCTTCGGACTAGACACATTACCGTCGGAGGTGTCGCTTCAAGTTGGAGATATCAAAACACAAGCCAAAGTTTACCTACATTACAAGTTAGGAGGAAGCAAACATGCCATGTTAGAACGAGCTTTTTTCTTGAACCGAATGAAGACAACATCATCATCAAGATTAGGAAGAAATGAAACGATGATTGATCCTGCAGAGCGTGGAGATGGTTGGATTGAGATTGAATTGGGTAGCTTTTATAATAGTGGAAGTAACGATAAGGAGGTGGAGGCTTGTTTGAAAGAAGTGAGTGGTGAGCATTTGAAAGGTGGACTCATTGTTGAGGGCATTGAGCTTCGACCCAAATAATGAACGATTTATGATGATAGTTTAGTATATTGCATTAGAATGAGAAGAAAGCATTGAAGAATCGCCTTGTATTAGGGGGCAATAAACCAAAACCATATCCTTCAAATCAAATTGAATTGGTTCAGTTTAACTAATGCTTGTTAGTTTCAATAAATGATTAAGATTGTGATATATTTTTAAAATTGTTTTCAATAGTAAAATAAATTTATTTGAAAGAATTGATTTTTTCCCCTATATGTTAGTGATTAGGAATGGGCCCTTGTATAAGGCATGGATTCATCCATTGATTATGGTTTATTAGCTTAAATGTCCTTTGGAAGCATGGTAAAGAGAATGTCTCTACGCAAGATGAACATCTAAAAAATCCTTACCCGTAGTCAGTTCACTATTGGTGTTGTTAACCTCCTCATCATGAACGAAGAATGCACGAGCATTCATACCATACCAATCAATTATCAACACGTCATTCAAACAGTGGATAAATAATAGGCATGAAAAATACAAGGTAAGCTTTTGCAACTGAAGAAGCCATTATAACCATTCTCTATCCGACTATCTCCTTCTGTCACTTTTGCCTTCTTACATTCAACACACATTTTTTTATCACTCAAAACACATACTAACTTAAGCATTGAAGAAGGTTCTTTCGAAATATTTTCAAGCGCTCTCTGATCACTAATTTATGATTGTAGGTCTAATCAATACTCCTTAGCTCAAGATAGCCCCACAAAGATTTATTAGCTTGTTTCTTAAAACATACGTAAGTAAGATTACTTATAAAAAATGTAAATAAGATTAAAATGTCATTAAAAGAGTAGATATGTATAAAAATAAAAAAACCAATAACATTTTATCAATAGGAGTACTTTCATAATGTTGTTCTCTTATGCGAAGAAATATTGGAAAACTTGGTTCCTGTTTTTGAGCAAATATTTGGTAAAGTTGAATAATTAATCCTTTTCAACATTTCAAAGGTTAACGATGACTACTCTAATATATCATATCGACAAAGAACAAATTTATGAAATTTTAACCCTAAAAAAATAACTAGTGGTAATTACACCTTACGTCTGCAATACTTTACAATATTTATTCAGTCCGGACAACTTTTGCATATTACAAATTCACATTTCAATATTTTCATATTCAAAATATGTATTTTTAAATTTACAGACTCTTGTTTATATGTTGTTGGAAAATTGTCGGTGTTGTTCTATATGTTCAAAAATCAGGATTTTTTTATATGTTATTTATATTTTTTTATGTTGTTTATATGTTATCTATATATTATATATATATGTTGTTTATAAACAATATTCAATCAATTCTGATCAGGATATAAATATAAAAAACATAGAAATAAAATATCAACAAGATATTTATAACTTTGAGTTTTAAAATAAGGTATAACATATAAACAAGTTCTGGACAAGTTCTAAAACAGTCTGAAATATAAATAGATTTTAAACAAAACCTAAACAAGTTTCAAACAAACCATAAAAATATAATTTAGAAAATTTGTTCACTACCGCATTAATTTTGAAAAATTTGCCAAAATATTGAAAATTGGTATGATGAATTAGTTTTATCAATTTTTGGTATTAGTATCTAGGGTCAACTATATATACACTCTCCTTATAATCATAATTTTTGAATTCACGCTGCTAACTTTCCATATTTCAAAATTTTTTTCAAAATTACATGCGCGATCAAACCAAGTTTTGAAAATTGCATGCATAGAGACCAATTTTTGAAAATTGCATTTTTATGTTGTATTTTGAATACTGTTTACACGTTATTTATATTTATTTATATACATAAATATATATGAACAAGTATTAATAAATATAGACAACTATAAATTAAAGTCTATAAACTTAAAAATTATATCTGTAAATCTGATAATTATAATTATACGAACAAAAATACCATGGGACAAATTTATAATGAATTTACCCGCTCCGTCCGGAACACATTTTGCAAAGTTTCAGCATCACATGACGTAATTGTTAAAGCATTGACGTAAATTTCACTCATTGCATTCGCGAAATTTCCGTCCCAGGTTCATTTAACGTTAGATCCAGATATGAAGTTGGGCCCATGGTAACCATGACCGTTTAAGGCCCAACATATTGACTGGCCCATATAAACAACCCTAACCGTAGCTGTCGGTTTCTTCATTCTTCGACTTTAAAAACCCTAATCTCTCTTCCCTCTGTGTCTGTCTTTTTCATTCTTCTCCGACTTTCGCACGGTTTCTTCAGCGATCTGTGCATCGTTTTTCTCTTCTTTTCTGGGTTCAGCGTAAAGTTTCCATCTTTCTTTTTGTGATTGAAAAATTTTCTTCTGTGTTTCATGTAGTCAAAATGTCGATCTTTCTTATATAAAAAAAAGGTAGTTTCGTTCTTTGTTTGTGTGGTGCTGTGATGATAAATATTTACATATCCCAGCTCATTATGAGACCTTTATGGTCCGGGAATTGAATCTTTTCCAACATTTATCTGAGCATTTATTCATTTTTTTCAGTTACTTTGTTCTGTGTTTTCGATTTGGTTTGAATTTGGGAATATTGATTCCCAGTGATGTTTTATGCAATGGTATTACTGACTTAACGCCGAATCTCTTTTAAAGGTCATATGTATCTGAGGGGACTTTACAGAAGGAAAAATGTTTTAACAAAATAAATGTTTTTGAAGTTTTTGGCCAGGTTTCAGAATTAGAACAAAATTCTTCAAATGAGATGTTCCCAGTGATGCTACTTATTGAACCATGCTAATGCTGATCTCTTTATGATTAGAACTCTCTTTTATATTTTCTGAGGGAACAATACAATTTTTACATAAATCAAACTGCTCAAATCAAGAAAATCTTGTTTAGCTTACACTGTTGATTATATTATTAAAGTTATTGTAATGAGACAGTTGGCATTTTCTATATAATGCAGCGACGACAGGCTCGAAGAATTGGGTTAGTCGAGTTGAACTGTACACTACAAACTCACTCAGTGACTCAATTCCTTTGAGTTTGAGTCTGAGTCTGTCGGTGTTGTATTACATAGACTTCACCAAATTTTCCCTTTGTGTTATGCAACTCAAATATCAATATTGGAAAGGCAGATGTAGATATTATTTCTTTATTTCTAATTTTGTTTAATTTTTGGGTTAATAATGATTATGTTGTTTTTTTTTCTTTTTGACGACGGACTATGGAATGGATAAACAGTGTACTTTAGATAGGTTTTTATTTTGGATTGATCTCTTTTTGTTTTGGATGGACAATTGTAATGTAAATGTTTGAAGAATATTCTTTTTTTCGTTTGTGTTCTAATTTCTTTAGGTACTTCATTTAAGTTTTCGCTTGTTAATATGATTTAGGCTGAAAATGGATCAGATTTTTTGATTTTTGGGTGTAGTTTCGCTTGCGTTTTCAATCTATATAAATGATAAATCGGTATTTCACTACTAAACCACCATAATAAAACTAAAATAAAATTTCCATTGCCACTTAGAGGGTTATTTGGTTGATTAATTTTTTTTTTCCAAAAAACAACCCATTTATGCATCAAACAAAACTTAAATGGTATTTGACCTTTTGTTGGTTCAACTAGGCTGATTTTACCGAGGTGTTATGAAATGGTTGGATCAAAATTAATTCAATAAAAAAAAAGAAAAACACAATTCTAGCAGAATTGCCAGAATTAAATGCCAGATTACTGAAAATACCAAGCACATGAAACTAATTCTGCAAACCTAACCCAATTCTGATGACCTAAATGATATATGTGAATAAAAACCTAAGTTAATTCTGAAAACCTAAATGGATATATGTGAATAAATTAGGAAAGCGCTATGGCTGGATAGTTCTACTGGTTGAACACCCTGTTAACGTTAAAGTCTAGGATTCAAGTTTACTAGCACGCGTAGGTGCCTTCAAAATTTTTCTCATAGTGCGTTGAAGGGTTGACCAAAAAAATACACTCACGTTTATAACATTTTCATTAGCTGCGGGCAGGGCTCAAAAACTGGAAATTTTAGTTTGACATATGGGCCAATTAAAAAAACAGCTCCATTTGAAAAATCAATTACAAATAAGAAATCGTCAGCTTTCGTCTCATGTCATACCCTTCATGCCCGGCATGACACTTTTTTTACATCAACCGTCCCGATTCTCTGTTTTGGCTTTTTTAATTGTAGTCCCTATTTTTTATTTTTCTTCATCATTTAGTCCTTTCAATATTATCCTACAAAAAAATTTAAAAAACTTTCTATATTTTTTTTATCAAAATTTCATAATTTTTTAAAAAATCACAAACAACATTTTTAATAAACCACATATCAACCTTTTAAAAACTTTAAATCAACCTGAACAAAACATTATATTTTTAAAAAAAATTACAAAGAACCTTTTCAATAACAAAAAAAATGTGCCTTAAATAAACTTAAAATCTACCTTACATAAATTTTTTAAAAATTAAACTTAAAATTAACTCTACATAAATTTTTTCAAAAACCTGAAAAAAACAACCTAATATTAACTCCACATAAATTCTACATAAAATTTTTTAGAATTAACCTAAAATCAACTCTACAAAAAAAATTAAAACCTTTAAATCAACGTAATATCAACCCCACATAAAAATTTTTAAATCAACCAAAAGTCATCTCTACATAGCTTTTTTAAAACCTAAAAACAACTTAAAATCAACCTAAAATTAACTCTACATAAAAAAATTTTAAACCATTTAAAAAATTTCAAAAAACTTGAATAAATTTTTTAAATATATTTTTAACATTTCACCAATAAATTTTAAAATAATATTAGGAAAATTTTAAAATTATTTCTAACAAATTTTAAACTTTTTTAAATTTTTTTAACATTTTAAAAAAATTGTTAAAATAATATCAGGAAAATTAAAAAAAAATACAACAGCTAGGGTTTCGAAGCTCCAAGTGGCCAGATCTCACCGTCGCTAAGGTTGATGAAGGTCGAGGAGCGACGAAGAGGCGAAGAACCGACACTTGGAGAAGAGCAACGAAACGAGTTCGACGAAGGGGTGAGTGCGAAATTGAGCAAACAAAGTGCAGATCCGAGGCTGAGAAGGCAGATCGAAGGCGGAGAAGGATAGATCTGAAGCAAGGATGAATGAGAGAGGAGGTTGCGGAAGAGAGAGAGAGAGGGGCCCAACGATTTGGATTAGATACGCGGACGAAAGAGAAAAGGGGAAGTGGACGGAGGCAGAGAAGCTTAGTGGACGCGGGCAGAGTCAAAGAGGAGCGGAACGGACAAATCATTCGAGGGGGAGAGGAGGGAAGAGAGAGAAGAGAGAGCCAGGGAAAAAGAGGGAAGAATGCAGAATTATGAGAGAGGAGAGAGAAACAAAATGGCCAAATGAATAGATTAGAAAAAATTGAGGACTTAAAACAATATTAAGTCTGTCCGGACTGAAAAATAAATGTGTATAAACTGAAATTAGAAGCATAAAAAATGTGAGGCCACAGTTTGTAATTAATCCTTAAAAAGTGTAGGCTCATTTAAGGCCTGATCCATACAGGATGTTGGGCCCTTGGTTCGAGGCCTTATATATTGAGCAGGCCATATAAGAAGCCTCCCTAACCCACCCCGCCATTTTGTTCCTTGTATTCCTATTGGATTCTTCACCGACGTCTCTAGTTTCTCCGACAATCTTTGCTTCTTTAATCTCTTCTTTTCTAAGTTAGTCTGCTTAAACACTCCATCTTTTCTTTCCGTGCGTCAATTATTTTCTTCTCTATTTTATGTTTTCAAAGTTTCAGTCTTTGTTTTTCTGGTGCCGTTGTCATGCAATTTTTTTTTCAGTTAATTTATTCTTTGTTTTTGATGTTTTTGGTTTGAAATTGGGTTCCCAGTGCTGTTTTCATGTAGTGATATTACTGACTAAATGCTGAATTTTTCCTCTTAAAATTACATATCTGAGGGAATTTGAGAAGAAATTAATTATTTTTGTCAACTTAATTTTCTTGTTCAGAACAAGTTTTTGGCTTACTTCTAATAATTAGAACAAAATTGTTGAATGAAGTGTTCCCAGTGATGCTATACTATAAACCATGCTAATGTATAATGATCAGTCCATGATTGAAACTCTTTTTTGTATTCTCTGAGGGAACAATACAAGTTTATAAGTTTATATATTTCTATAAGATAGTGTCAGTTGGGTTATTTTTTCCATTTAATTCCGATTTTGATTATGTGCAGTCCACCAATACCAATCTCTGGGAGCAAAGACTTGTTCTTTATCACCAAAAGAGCACAACACAAAAATTAATGAACTTGAGAGCTATTTTGAAGTAAAAACCCTGAATCCACCCTTCTGCTGGACCTCAACGTATGTTTTGTAAGATTAAGTACATGGATTTGTAACTAAGGGGGACAGTTTAGTGATTGACATAAAAGAAAAAAATATTTAAACTCATTTCGTTCAATTGTTAGATATCTATAACTCGCTCTTTTTGTAAGAAAGCAAATTATAATGCTGATTAGATGTTTGAATTAGTTATTAAAATTGTTATAATTGCAAGTTAAATTATTAATAAGAACTCATTAATAAATGAGTTGGGTTTATTATGAATTAAGAAGGGTAGTTGATGCATAGCTAAGAAAATAATTAAACCAAAATTTTACAATCTAAATCTACTATCTATTACTCAATCATGCACTAAAATCAAACACAACCATATAAACATGATTCGGCAATGCTCATGCCCACATCAACAGAAGTGGAATATTGGGAAAAATGGATGGTCATTCAATACTACTAACAAGCAACTACATGATACAAGTAGTTGAACTTTTACTGAAATTAAGATGCACCCACTAAAGATAACAATGCAAACCAACTTGTGGGTATGTGGAATGGCTGAATTTGATGACAATCAACATCCGATAGACGCAAATGGTGAGTTGAGGCTGAGCCGAAAGAGGAGTGCATGTCCACATCACTAGTGGGTCTATTGAACCACTAGCACTCACCTTACTTGCCTCATTATAGTTGTGATCCATGTTTGCCCACATCTTTACATGTGGCTTTCGACTTAATTGATGCTCCTTTTGGTAGGACCACCCAACCATTTCTTTTTGGAGTTTTTATTTCCCGAATTAGGTGCTTACATTTTTTATTACCATATTTTTATACTGAACAATTCAAACAAGTAGAAATAATTTATAGGAAGAGTTTGTTTTTATATATTAGTCTAACACATTACATATTAATTTATTATATCTTTCAAAAAATGTATCTTTTTTTCCCTCAATCTACTCACTTTTAAATTGACTCAATTTACTAAACTTGGCTCAAATGCTATATTTTCAGAGAAGTAAAATTTAATGAACTTGTTTACTGTCTGACACAGGATTAATATTTTGTTAGTTGTTATCTAGCTCAACTGACTGTTATCCTTCTTGCTCAAAATCTATTGAAGAAGAAGTTTGTGGGATACACCTTACACAATCTTTTTATTTGTATATAAATACTCAACATGTACTCAGATTCACTAAGTTAATGAAATCACTGCTACTTCCCTCTTGATGTTCTGTTTCTTATGATGGTATCAAAGCTCGACCAATCTAGGGTTTAATCTAGACTCTTTTTCTTCCTTTCTTTAGCCATGTTACCCCCTGATTTCTTCTTGAAGCTTCTTCCTCTTTCTTCTTTTTGCTTGTATTCCTTCTCAAACACTTCAATTCAACTTTTCTCATAGGTCTATTTTAGTAACTCACTTGAGAAATTAAAGAAGAAACATGGTTATCCATTGACTTTGCACCTCTTTCCTACAAACAATAACTTTTCTTTCACTTTTAAAGAAGTAGCAACTTCCTTAATGCACTTCGTTATTACCAAACTACTACTTACAATATACTAAACTACCACTCTTAATATGTTTATTATGGTATTTGATTTTGATGGATTGAGTGGTGCAAATGACATATGTAAATCATAAATTCATAAATTTTGTAAATTGTATAGTGAGGAAAAGTGGAGTATTTGAATACATCTTTTGACATCATATTATCAAATTAATATACAAAAACTAAATGCACCCAATGATAAGTCTTGTGAATTTATAAAATACTTGCAAAATACAGTATAAATTGTATAATGAGTTGTTAGAGAATAAACTGCTGTCTAGCAGAGTTGAGTGGAGATGGTACCATTTGTTCGCGAGATTAACCTGATTAGGTTATCAAACAAGTGGTGACCCTTTCAATTAAAAAAAAAAAGGGTGGCATTGATCTTATTCCTATCTTCTATTGAGGATTTAAAATCTATCTGCGAAGCATTCTTTAATTGGAAATTATTCCTTGCTTTTGATTTCATCTTAGATTTCCAAAACAAAAAGAAATGCCTTTCTGTCATTTGCGATGTTCAACTAAAAGAAAAGTTGGTGTCTGCATTCCCAAAATCAGGGCAAAAAACACAGGCAAAACATGTTGACACGTGTATCTCACCTAAAATGTATCCTTAGTCATGGTAAGAAATATTTCATATTAGGTGGCGCCGTGTCATTGTTCCTTCTTTACTCTAAAAAAGCTAGTACATAAATTTTAATTTGTAGTTTTTAGTGATTTTTGACGGACAAAATCGCCATATCTTTACTCTAAAAATGTTAATATATCATCTTCTAAAATTAAATAATATGTTTATACCATAACAATACTGGAATACAATTTTCATTCACATGAAAATGACTGCCGAATCGAAATGACGAAAGAACTAATCTCATACACTATTAATTTAATTTATCAATTCAGATGATGATCACTTCGATATAAGCTTTAAAAATTCCTATATTTAGTACGTTAAATACAAGTTTTCCATCTTTTCATTTATTCTTTGTAAATTAAAGAAGAAACATAGTAAGCCAGTAGAATTATCCAAACCCTTCTGCTTAGTTGAACAGTTGGACACATGCAGCTGAAAGCCTTTCCACGTTGCCAAGTGAAATCATCATAATCTCACCTTAAACATAATAAATACTCTTGGACTTGTTATCGTTGTCTTCCTCGTATAATATATTCTCTTTGTAGTCAGAGTCAGACACTCCCACTGATCATTTCTCACTCTTCAAATCCCAAATGTTCTTTCATTGACTCTACACACCCTTCTCTCTCTCTTTAAAACCCAAATGTCGGCGACTCGAGACGGCGGCGCCTATATATCGGCAAAAACTTTGAGCGAGTTATCGGAGGCCGAAACGCTGCGTTTCAGCGTCGATCTTGTGTCAGCTGCAAGGAGAAATATGGAGCTTTTGAGGGCTGTTAACGACTCAGAGTGGCTTCACGAGTATGCAACTATTGTTGAAGCTGTGAGAAGGTAAAAATGTGATGTGAATGAGATGAATTAGTCTTTGAAGATGGTAAAGTGATCGGATGGTGGGTAATTTTTTAACAGGTATGATGAGTTATGGATGCCGTTGATTTCTGATGTGATGGTTGCTGGGTCAACGCCTCCAATGATTCTTCCACCTCTTGATGTTGAGTGGGTTTGGTTCTGCCATACTTTGAATCCGGTAAAGTTTCTCTGTATGGTTACTTAGGAAATGCGAGAAATTAAAAGAAAAACTACAAAACGCTACAAACTTTATTGATTTTTATAAATGCCCATATGCAGGGGAGTTACAGAGAGTACTGTGAGAGAAGATTTTCAAAGCTGATTGGGAAGGCAGCGATTTTCGACGAAGAGAATGAAGAATATGCATTAATGAGATGCATGGAGCTTTGGATTAAGAGATACCCAACAGAGAATTTTGAGAACCAAGTAGCCACTGATGGTTCTTCAGAACATTATAAGACAAATTCAGTTGTTAAAGATCATGAAGATTTGTTGTGTGAAGTTACAAAGCAGAGGTTTTTGTACAGCAAGTTTTCGTGTCCATACATGAGTGAGATTGTATATTTGATTGCTGCTAAACAGAGGTACAAAGGGTTCTTGTTTGTGTTGCAGAGCTTGGATGGTGGTGATTTTTGTCCTCGTTTAGTGCCTTGTTTGGATATTTTGTTAATGTGGGTGACTCATCAGGTTTGTAATTTGGCTTTCTTGCTTGTTCTTTTCTGTTGATTAAAAAATTTTGTTTCTTTTCATTCCATAAGTTATCCTTTTTGGTCTGTTGTTTTTGTAACTTTGCAAAATTCCCAACTTTTGTAAAAAGTTTGGTAAAGATAACTTTTTCTTCAAAACTTGTAATCAATTGGCCAATTAATTCCTAATCCACTTTTTTGCCTCACCTAATCTATGTCATTGTTGATTAATTAAAGAAAATCTGATGTGGAATATATCAGAGTTATCCAGTAGCATATGCAGAAGATTTGAAGGAGATGGAGGGTGAATTGGGAAAGGTGGTAGGAATATGGGAGACTGTGAAAAAGAATGAGGTGGAAGAAACAAGAAAGCTGTGGGAAAGAATGTTTGATCAACCTTATGAGAAAGCTGGTGGAGCCATAGAGTTTGGTAGAGTTGGATCAGTTAAACCACCTGTTTATTGGGATGTTTCAGATGTAGATGTCAACACCAAATACAAGTCCCTGCTGCCTAGGTTCCTTCTGGAGGTCAGCATTTTTTCTCGACCCTTTAGGGCTGGGATGACTCCAGTAACACTAGACTATAAGTCTATTGGTTTCTGTAGATGTGTTTAGTTGGTGCTTCTTTTACTCTTTTTAACTAGTGCTTCTTTTCTGGTTTAGTTGCTAATGATAGCCAATTAACCCACTTGGATTTTCTTTCTTGATTAAAATTGTGTATGTTGATACTTCTTGAGTGGAATTTGATTACATGGACCACTGATACAGAAACTTAAGCTTAAAGAAATATATCTCATTGGTTCTGTATATAAGGAATGTCATCATTCCAGCCTGTGAGACTAACAAAAGTGTGCCTGAGAGAGTCTCCTTGGCTTCAATCACTCTTGTCATGCATGTTTTTGGAATTTAAAATTAATTAGGTTCAGTGGATTACGTTTCTTTTTGAAGGTATCTTTGACAACCAACCAAATGCACTTATTGTTGCTTAATTAAATAGAATCTGATAATGTGATCAGTTTATATTATTTTATGTCAGATCACGCCATGGATACTTAAGTTTCAATTACAGAGCAGACTTTAATAACTCTATTTTTTGTCATGCTTATACATGTTATAACAGTTTGAGTACAATGAAGAACAATTTTTCGACACAGCTAAACTAATTCTAATATATTCTAACATATTTAATTGGAATTTATTTGACTTAGTTTGAAGAAGTCTTCTATAATTTATCCTCTTTCTCTTGTTGCAATACATGACGTAGCTTCTTTCAATTCTTTGCATAGTTGTTGAAATTTACGCTTTTTGCAATACAGGTGTGTGTATTTGCAAGGCTCAACTTTAGAACAAAGGCAGTGCAAGAGGACAGAAAGAACAACTTTCTGCGCATGCGACTGGTAAGATGTCATAGGGAGCTGAAGATCGATAAACCAATTACTGTTTTCTCCGTGAACTCTTGGATAAAGATCTCACACCTGTACTGCGAGTTTGCTGCCAAAGGACTAGTGTTTGAGCTTTATAAACCTGGCAATGGCTGTTTCACAATGAGCAAATTGGAAAGTTCCAATGTATTTCTTTGGACTGATCTACTAAGAGCTCACGGTCTTACTTTGTAAAAAGATATTGATAATCAAGTACATATTGTTGCTTCAATAACCCCGCCGGTTCAAGCAGCTTATCTACTGAAGTGCGTACCAGACAAAGTGACAGATGATTCAGGTGCTATGATATCAGATGTGATTTTGAAGATGAACCATTACAAACCTCAAGAAGGTCGGTGGTTGTCACGCACTGTTCTTGATCATGCTGGGAGAGAGTGTTTTGTGGTTCGAATGAGGTAATGTTTGAACCAGCATTATTCATGTTGGCAGAATTTCTGTTGAATGATGATACTGATTATGGATTTATGGTACATATTTTGAATTGTGATGTAGAGTTGGAGGAGGGTTTTGGAGAAGAGGAGGTGAAACCCCATCAGCTGTGAAATGGGAGGATAGGATAATAGAAATACGAGAAGGTTCATGGTCTTATGTGGCTGGTTCAATCGGCAGAGCACCTGGTATGTGTTTTAATGATGCTTTCTCATCGACAGAAGTTTGACCAGTTGCATTAGAAAGAAAGAGATTAGTAGAGGAGAGGTCTAAACAAATTCAATCATCGTTAGAATTCATTGATTTTATGGTTTGCTTAATCTTTCTTAGTACCGAAATTTCAACCATTTTGTTGTTTATGTTGCTGCTATCTAGTGCAGAGAAAGTAGTGGGGACAGCGGCACCCAAAGAACCTCCAGAACATTGGGAAACTGCCTGGTATTTCTCAACAGGAGAAGAATTGTTAGTTAGCTGGGGAGCATCAATGTCAATTCATGACCTGAGGTTTTGTCTGAGAAATCAATCATCTCAGGATTCGACGGTAATTTCAGTTCTTTCCAAACACTTCGCAA
>CAODLS011172056.1:0-12857 GCA_948243855.1 Flueggea neowawraea
AAATATTCATCAACGCTGGCATGTTTGCTTTGAGTATTCTCGAATATTATAACGTAATTCCGAAAAAACATCAGTCTTTTTATTTTTTCGTCATACAATCTATCAATTTTCAATATGTTTCTGAGAAAAATACCTGGGCAAGTCTGCAAACTGTGAGATGTCCATCAGTTCCCCAACCATGTATGACTGGAAACAGGAAAACAAGTACTGAGAATATAGCTGTCATCTCCACTTTGCTATGCCAAAAACCCATTTTGGTTTCAAAACAACTACTACTGTACTTGGCTTTCAATTCACAAAATATCTATGTATTCATATAAAAAAAATGCAGAATGGGAAAAGTATCGTAACGTATCTGGTTCTGAGTTGGTGTGAACTGTAACAACTTTTGAAATGCTTTTTTCATACAGTTATTGTATGGGCAAAACTAATTAATTACGTCTGATTCTATGGATCTGACAAACAGAAAATTTCATGGGATTGGATCCTTGTATGTTTAGTTACGGCTAAGATTGATGTCTACGTTCACATTTGGAATTATAATCTGACAAGAATAACCTTTGCTTCATGTCTTAAAATTAAATGTTACATGTCTGTTATGGTAATTTTATGAGGAATGCAGTTATGATGTTCATGTTTCTGTCTACGGCTGCGTGAATGGAAAGGAAAGGAACATAACAGCAAAAAGGGTAAAAGTGTATATTATTTCAAGGCTGAATTAGGAGTGGATTTATGATTGGTATCTTTGTGGGTTCCATAGAATCTGAGAAATGTAATGAAAAGATAAATAAATCTACTAAATTCAGCAGATACCTAGCTATTCCAGTAAACTATAAACAAAAATTGATATGATATGATACTCTTTCCAAATTCCTATTTATATTTGAGTTTGAGCTATGTATATGATGCAAGATATCACAAGATAAGGGATGCATTGCAAATGAAGCTATCACAACTTAAGAAGATCCACAGAGATGACAATAGGTTGACAAAGTCCTCACCAAGAAAGAAGTTTGAAGTTTATTGGTTAACAAGGATAATGCCGGGCAGCTGCTAATAATAGTATAGTACTAAAAGCCTTTATTAATTACGGTGTCTCCAATTATTTGAACTCTCTTGGATCCAATTCAGTGCTACATCAATATTTTATTAAAATTTTTTATTAATCATTTCTCTTTAATAATTTAGACTATAAGTAGACTTTGCAGTAGAACCTACTATCAATCTATTTTTTATTTATTTTTCTTTTAAAAAATATTTACTTTATAAAATATATTTTCTAACATAAATAATTTCATATTTTTAATAAGTAAAAAATATTATACTACGCAAATAATAGTATAAATTTGAACAATCTTTTTCAACGAACAATTAATATTTGTAATACATTAAAATGATATATTTTTCTAATAGTAGTATAGTTTTGAAATATTTTTTGAATATTTGGGTGGGGAAAAGGAAATTAAATTTTTTGCACTTGCAATGCGAGAAAATGATATGGCATATTTTGGACATTAGAGGGATTTTGGGTATACATGAAATTTTGTAGAAAAATTGGTATGGTGGAATTGGAGAATTTTGCATATTTGGTGGAAGGAAATTGTATGGTTGATTTTGAGAGGTTGGCAAATTATTTGAATTGGATTTTTCGAAATTTGTATAATTGGAATCTAATTTTTTTTTTTGTAATAGAAGAAGAGAATTGAAGATGAGGTGAAAAATGAATCAAGTATTTACAGAAAGAAAAAAGAAACTAAATTAATTAAAAAAAGAAAAAAAATTATGATGACCGTTGTTTACAACGGTCAACTGCTGTCTCAATTATACTATCATCCCAAACCTGTCAAGTCCTCTTGTCTTAGTAACAAAGTTACATGTTAAGATTAACAAGTTCACATGGTGAAGGACTTGTTTTCTAGTGTACCAATGTACATCAATTGTGTTGCCTCCTCTGTCTGAAGTGAAACGCACATGCAGAGGCTAAAATATTGAAAAATGAATTCCATTACATGTTTAACATTATTCAATTGAAATCCATGTTGATTAGTGTCCATACCTGATGGATGTCACCCATAAAATGAGAAAGGAAGGGAAGTGCTTCCGTGAGATTATCTGAAATTCACCAATTTGAAAGCATTTGGTTTGTAATATTAATTAGGCTGAAAGAAGGTAAAGAAGTGGAAGTGAAGATTGAATTGTGTTATTTACATTCAGACTGAGAGGGGTCGTTGTTGTAGCTAAGAAGCTGAGTTGTGTAATTGTTAATGGGCCCTGCAACACACCTGCCTTTTTCTCCATTCTCATCCTTGCAATCCCCTGAAAACAAATATCATGACTAAACTCATATCGAGTACTAAAAGAATCGACAGTTTAATCCTCGATGAGAGTGAACGAATCAAATAAGATAGAGAGCAATAAAAGGGAAAAGAACTCACTGTTGTACTGGTAATTACAGAGAGAATCAGGAGTATCAATGTAATGAAGAGCGGATGACCAATGATACCGGAACTTGACATGGTCTGCCCATGAGCACAGACTTCCCAAGTCATTCTCTGCATATTCTGGCAACAGCTGCTTTACAGCATCTGCTGCAGTTTCGCTTAAGCGAGACTGTCGCAATATAAATACACACTTAACTACTTCAACTAATTCAGAAAAAATATTAAATCAAGTCTGAAAGATTTTAAGTTCATAATATTGATCGACGCTAGCACTTAGGGTTAAGAGTTCGATTTCGAGTGAGAGCAAATAAATATTCATCGGCGCTAGCATGTTTGCTTTGAGTATATTCTACTAGCATAACATAATTCGGGAAAAAAAAAGTCATTTTTTTATTTTTTTGCCGTACAATCTATCAATTTTTAATATATTTCGCTACTGTAATTAAGAGATGAAAAGGAGAAGGGCCATTTTCAGATTCACGGCACCTACATTAACATACTAAAGATCTACAGAGCCTACTTTCAATATTTTAGCAGAAGATATAAAATTATGTTAGTTATGATAGCAAATTTTATAAATTACATTTTTAACTTCCTAAATTAGATTTTTTGGTATCCTTTGAAACTTGTTTATAATTTATTTAAAATCTGTTTATTTTTCAAACTTGTTTTAAATTTGTTTATATGTTGTTTCTTGTTTAAAACTTGTTTATATATTGTTTCTTGTTTAAAACTTGCTTAAAATTTGATTAAAATCTCTTCATTTTTTGGACTTGTTTAAAACTTATTTGTATGTTGTTTATATGTTACTTCTTGTTTTAAAAGTTGAATATTGTTTATATGTTGTTTTTATATTAAAAATAACATCTAAACAAGTTATAAGTAACATATAAACAACAAATCAACAACATATAAATTATAAATGTATATTATTTTCAACATATAAACAACAAAATAACAACGTATATCTTATTTATATGAAGTTTATATGTTGAAAACAACATATAAATAAGGTACCAACAATAAATTAACAATATATAAAAATTTAGATTTGTCTATTTATTATTTTGAACATATAAACAAGATATAAATAAGATATCAGTAAAATATAACAACATTCAAACAATATATAAACAAAAAACAACATAAAAACAATAAACCAACAAAATATAAACAACATAGCATGTTCGTACGGAATAAAAATATATATATGTAAATCTAAAAAATGACAGTGTAAGGACAAAATATTTTAAAAGTACATTTTTAATAAGCAAAAATAACTTATACGGAATAAATATTATAAAATTCGTTGGTAAACGGCATAATTCCCACAAAGGAGAAAGGACTTGAAATGGCTTGTTTAGAGCATCATCCCATCACCATATGCATATGGGCCTCTTTGATCAAAACTATGGGCTCCAAAAATTTCTACCATTTGTGTTTGGGTGTGCAACCATATATTTTGTGTTGTTTATGAACACATATTGGTGATCCTGTTGGGTTTTCTGGCCTTCAAACCATATAATTAACCTTAAGCATTTGGTTGTGTTTGTTTGGATATTTTTTTTCAATTAATTGAAGATTTTCAACAACTAATGCTTTTTTTCTCTGCAATCGATCTGCATATGTATCTCTTCCATAAGAGTTAAAGACAAATAAATTATGAACACTGGAATTCAAATTTCAATTGTCAACTTATGGGACCAACTTTCAATTAATTTATTTTTGATGATTCGAAATGTTTAACAAAATTACTACAGTGATTTTTTTTAATTAAAAGAAACAGGTATGCAACAGCTGTAATTTATCAATAATTCATTAAACAGAGAGCACAATGTTAATGCATGTCATTAGAAGCTTGTTAAACAACTATTAGTCTGTTTGATCTCAGATCTCCATAAAATGTAAATTTGCAATTTAAAAACTAATCTGGTTGAATTAACAAAAACTATGACTCGGTGGCTGTTAATTATTTATTTATCAGAAGATCAAAATTAGTAGTATTTGTATTTAACTAACTTTCTTAGCAAAGCAATAAACCAGCAGTCAATGCATGGAATGCATTCTTATGTTAACATCCTTGTTTTAAGTCAACTGTCATGACTTTAGCTACAATTTCCAGTCAAAAGTCTAAACTATATGGGAAACGTGTTGTTACCAAATAAAAATTGAATTTTATTTTTATTGAAAATGATTCATATTTTTTTTATACATTTCCAAGTAGGCCTACAGTTGGAATTTTCTTTTTTCAAAGTGTTATTATTCAAAATTCAATGTTCAAAAACAATCTATTTATTTTTCAACTCTTATTGTTTAGGACAAGTATGCAAATTAGGTAGTTAATACGCATACACAAACCGTCCTCTAGTTTTATATATGTATGTATATGGTATTCATTATCCATGATTTGTGTACAAACAGCTGTTGCTGTTGACTTTGAGAGTATAATTTTCTTTTCAACAAAATAAGAAAAAAAAACAAACATTGGTTCGTTCCGATCACTAGACAAATTCTTATGACTTTATATATTTAAAACCACAAATGAATATTTGAGAAAATAATTAAGGATGGAAGTTATAGAATGATAGAATCAAGAAATTGCTCGTTTATTGTTTTTTTTTTCACGACTACTTGTTTCTGAAAGCTTGTGGATCACAAGGTATTACATATGAGACAAAATAACAAAAAAGATGCATTACGCAATCTTTAGATAAGTGATTTAAAACACCACAAGTAAAAATATATTTTTTAAAAAAATTTTTGTGATAAGGACTTCGACCATAAAATTGAGCAAAATAATTTTCCAACCAACAAATTAATGGGACCCACTTTCCAACCTTTTTTTTATGATGCATGTTTCACATACATAAATTTATCAATTAGGCATCAATCATTTTTCACAAATTGTCCGGTCTCCCAATAACAATGGTATTCACCCGCTATAAGGTCCACACAAAAAGCTCGAGTAGATGGTAGTTAGATGAAGGTACACACAATCCTCCTCAGATCGGCATCTAGATGCCCCAAACGACCTAGACTCCTGTAGCACTCAAGCTGAGAGGTCCCTCATTGACATGATCATATACTTGAAATAGGGAGGATGCGAAGCTTTGTGAGACCACTTTCAAGTGCCAATCTCAAGTTCACTTTAAGAGTACAACTAATAAAACATTGATCCCTGGCATCCGTAGTAGCTTAAAACACCACATTTCTATATCAGACATACAAGTTCATACTAAGTCGACACATGGATCAAGGACAGGGCATTTCCCTAGCGCACTATCATGCATGGATGTTCTTCAATCATGTGAAGCCACGTGACACTATAAATCCAAATTTTGAGGTATATAAAAGTCTTAATTTACTAATTATTGACAGATCATTCTAGGGGTTTGAAGATACACAAGAATCATCTTTAGGTCACGAACTGAACCCACCTCTTCCACTCACCTCACATTAGTCTCTTAACCCACCGACCTCAATGTCAACTATACACAATGACATATTATAATATTTATTATTTTCTTCGGAGGAAATTAATTAGATCATAATTCGGTCGGTCGTAATATTATTTTCTTTAACAATAACTTTCAAATTAATATATATACATATATATATATGCTCTTTGTAATAGCTTTCTTAGGCTCTTATAATTGACATTCAAGGTTTTACAGCTTTGAGATTTATAAAAATAATCTCATTACATCACTCTCGGGGAATCTAGTTGAATTAAAAGTGCTGTAGCGCCATTAATTTATTGGGCCAACCTAACTAAATTAGTCGTACTATTAAAAAAATAAATATGGATAATTAATTGTTCAATATTACTAGTCAACTTTTTTATATTTATATTATAAAAATATCTCTAATGCTTTTTTATATTTATAATTATTTTTTTTACATTTGTATTTACCAAAAACAATATATGATATGATATTACTATGGAATTTATTATCGTGAATATTTGGCTAATCTATTTTGGAAAAAAAAATACTCCATCCTTTCCTCAAAGAGTGTTTTTTAGATAAATTAATTTTTGCTAAAATAAGTGACATTTTATAAAATTAAGAAAATTTTTATTATAATTTTTTTATATTTACCCTCCTATTAAATTACTTTGAATAACTACATTCCAACTAACTCCACTATAATAAATAAGAATAATATAATAAATTATCACTATAATTAATATAATTTAATTATTTTTTTAATATGTGTGTCAAAATCTTAAAAAACACTTTTTTCATGAAAGGAGGGAGTAAAAAAAAAAGGAAGAAGCTAAGAAACAATTATTATTACTTTGGTTATTGTGGCACGGGGAATAACATGATACACAAGAAAAATGAGTGTGATAATATGTGCTCTGTTTGGTCCACAGCCCACACAAATGTTTTGGACAAACTTGTGGCTTTATGAGTAGTCATCACTCAAGTAATCAATGACAAAGTCATCATCAAATATGTGACTATGTATGTATCAACATAATCTTTCTTTTTCATGGGCGGAGTAAACGAAGAAGGAAAAATAATCATATCTGGTCACTGATATACTTTTAATATTTAGAATATAGTTCTAACATGTTTTTTCTTTTCTTAAAAGTCATATTCTCCTTTTCTTTATATAGATTTGTCTCACCTTTTTATTATTAAAAATCTATTTATTATATGTTATTCGTTAAATTCTACGATTCTTATCATTTGTATCCTACTGCACAATATTTGGATTATACCATCTATGCGCGTAGCAAAATCGGATGAGCTTTCCTTCTCATAAAGATGCACAACCTCTTAATCATTTATAAAGTTTATATCCTATACATTGCACTATCCACACCTATATACTCTATTAATTTCATCATCATATTAAATTCTTTAATTTGTAGGCCATATTATAAATATCAATTGTTTAGACATTCATTTATGAATGCTTTTAAGGACTCCCAACTTGAATTTTTATTTCACTAAACGTCACTCTTTACTGTTTCTAAAAGTAATATGCTAAAAACAAATAATCAATGAACATAGAAAATATTTTGAAGCTTGAATAAGTTGGGAGGACCTTTTTTAATAGATCATTTTATTTGTTTTGAAACCATTCGCATAACAAATATACAATAAACAATTAATAGATAGATCACAGATGCATATGAAACAATCTATTGCTAGTAGCCACGAACCACAAACGGATTAACGTCAGGAACAAGACATGTATTTGCTCATCTCCGATGTTTAACACCAAATTTTGTACTAAAATAGTGTAGTTTCAGCACTAAATGCTATTTCATCTCCAGCGTTCAACATCAAATCTTACACTAAAAAGAATATTTCATAGAATATTCTCTCATTTTTTTTTTATTTTAATATGTCAAATATGTAATTAAATAAATTTTTTTATTATTGATTACTATTTATATAATAATTTTAGAACTTTAAAATATTTTAGAACTTAAAATTAACAATTTTTAGAAATTAATTAATTTTATAAATTTAATTAATTAGACATCATAAATAATTTTAAAACCAAAGTGTTACATTTAATATGAGAAAATATATTACAATAATGATAAATAACTACTACATCTAATTGGTGCATAATAAAAAAAATACATTCTAAAAAATACATATTAATCAACCTTAATCATCATTATTACTAAATCGTTCTTACAAATATTCAATTAATGCATTTTGAAGTTCAATGTGAGCCTCTTTATTCTTGATTTGTCTATACCGAACAAATAATACATGTACTCATAATATTGTGTAGTACATTTTTATTCCAAAAATATGATGGTCCTGCAACAATTACAAATCAAGATTTGAGTACTCCAAAAGCACGCTCAACATCTTTTCTGCACGCTTCTTATTTTATTGCAAATAATTTTTTTCGGACCACGTGGATCATGAATATTTTATGTTGGTATTTTTTAATTCGTATCAATGTAAATTTTTATTTTTCTGTTATGAAATTTAAATGTTTGGATATGAGTGTTTGAAAATTTATATAATTAATTTTTATCTTATTTATTTAATTTTATTATTAAAATACACATCATAAATTATATTTAAAATACATTATAAATAAATTTCCATTTAATAATAATATTTAACCATTTTAAATTTAAATTAAAAATATAATATATAATACTAAAATAAACAAGGAACAAAAAAATTATTATAACCTATTTATAATAATTAAGTCGCAAAAACAACAAACAAAACTTAACAAAAATATAAAAAATAATGTTGTGTTATTAATAAAAGCAAAAAAAATGGTCCACCATACCAAGATGGTGCAATGAACATTGTTACACATTTTTTGGTGTAACATTGTTTATTACACCAAATTTATTATTTTTGTGCTACATTGAAGTTGACAAATTTAGTGTAAGAGTTGATGCTGAACTTTGGAGATGAAATAATAATTAGTATTAAAATTACATCATTTTAGTGCAAAATTTGGTGCTGAACATTGGAGAAGTCTTCCTACATTAACCTACAAAGGCCAACGGCTTGGGAGAGGAGAGGAGAGTGTGTGTTGCGTATGTTATGCAACATTCAATTCCTCTTAATTGATTTTATAGGGTTTTCCATCTAGTCAGTATTTATACTGACTGATTAGGATTTTTTTCTAACTAATCAAAAATTTTCTTTTTTAACTAATTATGACTTCTTTCCAATGAGGATTCTAACTAATTAGGAAGTATTTCTCCTAAACTAATTAAGAAGTCAAACTAAAATTCTAACCGAACCGATTATAAAATCGATTGATAACCACTCTAATTAATACATATTAATCTGGGTACAAGGTTCCACCTATGACCCGGCATATGCAGATCTATTTTTCTAATAATTTTCAATTGAAATTATACTCACAATTTTTTATTATTCAAATTAATTTTAATACGAACGAAATACAAGTCTTTTACTTAAATTGGACCTTGACCACAACATATTTTTTTTTATTAAATTGGTGAAAAGAAAATTTTCAGGCGACAAAACTGGAGAAGATCATTAGCTTACAACAAAACAAAAGTGGCTGCGAAAAGTGCCAACTTAAAATATGCGATTGTTGTTGGTGGTGACTGGTGCTGGCGCCGAGTGAAAACATAGGACCCATAAAGAAGAAGCCGAAAAGAAAAAAAGAAGCAAATGATGTGGCAACGCGTGGTAGAGATCTAGTGGGCAAGACCGTCTCCTACTGAATCACCACATATTTTATTACGACTGAATCATCTCCGTCACAAACAGTGATTTGCATTTGAGGATCAGCATGCCTCTCTCATCCTGCTATGACTCATCACTGACCCAGCAACCCTTCCCACCTCTATGTGAGTTTCATTTCAATATTTGTACCATCCCAGCGTTGTCTGGGTATTCTTAATTTAGTTTATAGTATATTAATTTTATAAATAAGTTATCTGTTTAATTACCAAATTAATGGTAACTTCACAACTCGGTTTTGTCCAAGTACTTGAAGGTTAAGTACTTGAGTTCACGCTTAAGCGAAGAAGACACTAGGTTAAGCTTAAGAAAAGAAAACACCCATAATACATATACCATAGTTCGAATCCTATTTTTGTGAAACACAAGTGTTGAACTTATCGCTTGATTATTATTGACAAATCTTTAAAGTTGTTATCTTGAGCCACATAATTTCCGTTAAATTTTATAATCACAAACAAACGGTTAAAGAGACTCTGAATATTTTGAGAAAATCTTCTTTGATATTTAAGTTCGTATATATTTTAGGTGATAAAAGCATATGGGTGTTGTAAGAGAGGGCAATAGAGAGAGGTGGAATCGCTATATTAGAGTTACTCAATTTGTAAAAAATTTACCTCATATCTTTTTTTTGACTGAAAAAAGGAGAGTTGAAAATTTACCTCATATCTTTGATAACCTGGTATTTATGTAATTAAATGACATGTCAACAACAGTAATAGGGCTGTTTAGACTAGTGTGCCCTCTTTCAATACTTTATACCTATTTTAATTTTGAATTTTTAATAAATTGATTTTTTAGGGGTAGTGATTATTAATAAATTCTACGTCATTTGAACATATGCTAAAATATTTAAAAAGTGTTGGGTCAATTAACAAAGCTAAGACGTTCTATATCCGTATGGTTTTTTACTTGGTGGTGTTCATTGATTTACCAAATAAAACGCAGACTCATTCAGATGAAAAACACGTTTAATAAACTTCAACCTTATTTTTTTTAAATTAATTTTCCCGTCAACAGAAATAGGAGGACTCGGAGTAGGACAAGTAACATATATGACTCAGCAGTTATCTAGCCATGCTCCTTCCAAAAAGCCTACAACTTTTCATGACGTGGCACTCATATCTCTGTCTCTACGCCCACTATTTATCTGCCACATCAGCTACCAGACACAGTCAGTTTCTTTTTCCAGTATCCCCTCATTTTAATTTTTAAGCACTATCAAGCCAAAAAAATAAACGTTTCCATTTTCAAAAAGTAATAATAATAATAATAATAATAAAGTTTAGATCCGGAGTACCGTATCCTCTTTTGGCATTTACAATGAACAACACGTGACTCCATTGTTTTTTTTTTAAATCAACACGTGACTCCATAGTTTAATATCATTTTTCAGTTCGAAAAAAAAATAGTTTAATATCATTTCAGTGATTTTCTAATTACTGGATAACTATTTCGTAATTACAATGTTGATCGTGTTTGGTTTTATTATATTACAAAAATAGATTGCATAATGAAAGAGTAAAAAGATTGACTTGTATTTTTGATAGTTGAATATACATTTTTTTTGAACTGGAATGAATAAATTCATTAATTAGGAGCATCAGCAGTACACAATGCGATATTCGAATGATAGTCGAACGGGTTGCCCCAAACAAAATTATCGGGCAAAAACAGAGCTACCCTTGCAAAATTGTGAGATCAAGTGTTTGTTGATCTATGGTTATATACTACTGAGACCGAATTTAGGGATGACAACAACCCTTTACAATCAGCAATTAACAAACCAAAATAAGAATCATCCAGAACTAAACTGTTAATAGCGGTGGCAACAACGAGAGCATCCGTAGCAATTTCAATACTCTCCACCCCCAACTCCTTAATCCAACTCAGAAGTTCTCTAATGCACAACACCTCAGCATGCTCTGAGTTCAGTGGAAAAGGAAGGCATCGAGAAAAGAAAGCCATGACAACACCTTCATTGTTCTTGACAACCCCACATATAGTAGTCATCTTCATCTCCTGGAAGCAAGCTATGTTCGTACTAGCCTTGAACAAACGAAGGTTTGGGAGGCCACAATAATCATCCCTAACAAGAGTAACAGGAGAGCTGGAAGAGCTACAAGACTTAACACCATATTGCGCTTCCTCTCATTCAGTCTTCTTCATTAAGCAAATTCTGACAACACCCTCCGAATTTCTAAACTGATCCGACCAAACCACCTCATTCCTGTGCTTCCAAATGGCCCAACAAATCCAACAAAACAAGCCAACATTCTGAGTGTTCAAACTTGCCACTACATTATTGAACCAATCAACGAAATGATCACCCCCAACTCATATGTCTTTAGACCAACAAATAACCACACTAATCTAGCAAATGGACAATCTCTAAAACAATGCATCGTCATTTCAAAATTCAAACCACACACATCACAATTAGCACACAATTGAACATACTTTTCTACTAGCCTCATCTTTGACGGAACAACATCTTTCAATAACCTCCACACAAGGCTTCTAACATTTCCAGAGAGCTTCAAGTTCCACAACAACTTCCATAATGGCTTATGCGCTCCAGGCAACATCAATAGGTCACCTGCCAGTACCCTGTAAGCCGAACGAACAGAATAACACCCATTCTTTTCAGCTGCGCAAATCAGCTTGTCATCTGCACCATCAAAGCTCAAAGGAATTTTTAAGATCAACTCATTGTCCCTCCCATTAAAAACATTCATCAATTTTTCGATATCCCAGCAACCTCCAACGATGAAATCTGATACATGAGCCTCAACCAAATCAGAAGAAAGCACAAAAGTCACAAACGGGTTCGAGTCATCAGATAACCAGGTATCCCTCCCAACAACAACAGACTCACCTCTCATGATCCTCCACCTACAGCCCCTCTTAATAAGATCTTGGGCCTCCAAAACGCTCCTCCAAGTATAGTTTGGTCGTTGACCTAGCTTTGCATTGATAAAGTCTAAATTAGGAAAATACTTTGCCTTAAACACTCGCGATGACAAAGCATCTGGAACCGAAACAATTCGCCAGGCTGCCTTACCAAGAAAGGATATATTAAGTTCTCTCAGATGCTTGAACCCGAGTCCTCCAAAGTTCTTAAGGAGGCACAATTTCTCCCAACTCAACCATCTAATACCTCTCCTTCCTCTAGCATCCCACCAAAAACTATTCA
>CAODLS011172115.1:0-10388 GCA_948243855.1 Flueggea neowawraea
TTTCAAGATTGAAAGTGTTTTGGTGTATTTATGCAGTTGTCATGGGTTCACAGCCAAGTCCACGAACTTCACGGTTGGACCAGAATGCTGAAAACAATTCCTCTCATCTGCTTCCACCTGTAAATCGCTTGTCCGAACAAACCAATGCTGAGGAGGATATTTGGTCGAACAGGGTGAAGAAGAGGGAACTCTTGCTTGATGATGTTGGTGGCGGCACTGTTAGTGCTTCAAGTGCCCCATCAGGAATTGGAGGTTCATTATCAAGCAGTACAAAAGGAAAAAGAAGTGAGAGAGATAGGGATGGAAAGGGGCACAGTAGAGAGGTTTTGTTGAGAAACGGAACTAATAAAACTGGTTGTCCTGGATTATCCAACTCTAAAGGAGAAAGGAAGTCCAAGACAAAGCCCAAGCAGAAAACAACTCAGTTATCTGTATCTGTTAATGGCCTGCTTGGCAAGACAACAGAGCAAACTACACCAGTGCCACCCGAGGCAAAGTCTAGTGAAGTTGCAACTAATAGCAATGCCAAAGACAAATACGGGTTTGGCCTGGATGTATTGGATGACTGCGATACTATTGATTTGTCCAACCTGCTACCTGAAATTGATGATGATGGCCAAGGGCAAGATATACGTTCATGGTTGGACATTGAGGACGATGGGTTACAAGACCATGGTGACTTCATGGGTCTTGAAATTCCAATGGATGACCTTTCAGACCTAAATATGATGGTTTGAACTCTTCCTCTGTATAGTCTTGTTCATTATAGTGATGACAAAAAAAAAAGAACAAAAAAGAAAAAAAAGGAAATGACTTGTTGCATCAATGGTCATTTGGGTACTGGCCACAATTAGGTTAATATAGATTCTTTGTAGACTTCACGAGATTTTCAGGTGAACTGTTTGGAAGCATGCTTTTGAGTTTGTTCCTATATTAAGTTGTGGTATTCGACTGTAAAGATCTTTCATTCAAGGTACAAGTTAGCATGCCCTAGTGTTTACAAATCAGCAAACACTGTATCCTGGCTGTAGCTTTTATAAATCAGAGCGATGCCTCTTGTAAATACATTTAATATTTTTGTAATAAAATCAGCATTTCATTCAGTGTCATTATCTTTTTCTGATATACTTGTATAGGACTCTCTTGCTGATTATTTGTTGCAGGTTCTATGTATTTGTTTCAGTAATGCCATCAACTAAGGTAAAACCTATTTAAGTAGAGCCTCGTCATTGAAGTTGTGCAATAAATTGAATAAATGCAGTAACTTTTTCTGGGTGGTGATGTTGCATCTTTTATTGGTAGAAACATAGAAACAGTTGCTCTGAGCATTATGTTCTCTCTGATACACTTACAGGTTCTTACAGTATTTTGTGCTCTACCAGACGAGCTCATGGTAAGATTTCCACGTCCTCTTTTACTGTTTGATGCGGATTTCAAATGTTTAAGAGCTGTGATATGATCGATATCTTCATTTATCGATCATATCATAGCTCTTAAACATTTCAAATTCTGGAACTTTCATCCGTGCAACTTCCTAACTGATAATAGAGGAAAGTCTGACTTCCTATATGTGTTGCTGTCTGTCTGTCTTGGTGAAATTTCTTTGGAGGACTTTTTCTTTTTCTTTTTTTTTTGTACCTGGAATGAATTTGATTGCCGTTTCCTCAGAGGCTTATTAATTTGCATTGTGAATTTCTAAGGTATATCATTATCTCTTTGCCGACAGATTTGGTGGTCCAACTCATATTTCTCCATTTCTGCTATTAGTGTGATGTTTTTCTGATGTTTTTCTATCGCTCACCCCTTGTGTAACCCCTTTTTTCTCATTCATATCTAGCAATTTCATCCCTTGAAATACTGCGAATCACATTTGAAGATGATCCTACTGAAACTTTGCATGGTGAGACTGAGCTGGCAGCAAATCGAATTCATTTGTAAGTTATTGATTATTGTTGGATTAATTTGTGCTTTGTGCCAGATGATTTTGTTGAACTAATATTCTGATAAATAGCAAAGCCTTGAACCTCTCTGCTCTAGACTTTGAGTGAAGAACTGAGGCAAAACTTCAAATCCAATACAACACTAATTGTCCACTTCCAATCTCTTGGAACTATAACTGTAGATAAGTTGAAATACAAAACCATGTTACCTGCTGTAGTTCATCAAAGATTTTTCCTTAAAAGATAATTCCCATTTCGTTCTCTTTTTATTTATCGGTCATATATTCTTTTTTTGGTCTGGATTATTGGTCACACACTAATTCCCTTGAAAGATTTCCAATTTTTCTGGCTTATTCTGCTGTGATCATTTGTATTTATTCATTCAACTTTCTGAATTTCTCGAGACGAGTTGTCCCGACTCGTTGTTTAATGGTTTGACTCCGCAGTCTTCAATAAACTTTGCATCTGATTAGTGTGGAGCTAGTCATTTTCTTTTTCTTGATTGTGTTATAAGATGTTGGAATGGACAGTCCAATCTGAAAGGGATGATTCTGCAAGGACATGTATGACCTCTTATATTTCATGGTTTTCATGCATCTGTTTTGATGTCCATATTTTCACAAAAATTCTCTTAAAAAGTCGTTTTATTTGCTCCCACCCGGTAATTGAACTTATGACCCCTTAGCGCTAGAGTTGACTCTAATACTAATGGGCTACAGCCTCATTGATTTCGGCAGATTTGTTGCTAACGATGATTGAGAATGCAGATTGTCACTGGTGCCATAGCATTGAAGTCGCAGAAGCATGTTTGCAGAATGATTTTAATGCCTAAGCCATTTCTCCGAAGGATGGTGAATGTGTTGATTAACCTATTACAGTCAATCAGTTTAATCTCTATCCTTTTTTCAAAAAAAAAAAAACTAATCTCTTCCTTTCTCATGACTTTGACACTTTTACATGTGAATATTGTTTTTTTTTTGAAGGAAATACATGTGAATATTGTTTGGAGTTGCAATAAATGTAATAATCGTAAGCGAAACAAAAGTGTGTTTCTTGTTTTTTGGTTTATTAAATGGAACTCTAGTAATTCGTATTTTGAGAAAACATAATTATCGTTGTTCATATTTTAACTATTTATTGATATTGATATGAATATGGATATTTTTTTGAAGTATTGTTGTCCTGAATATTATGTATATATTTTTTTCATTGGCCTGCTTGAAACAAATAATTGAAGTTAAGGCTTCTATGACAGTTGATCTATGTTGCAATTTCCCCCCGAATTTGTAATGATAAAGGTATGTTTTTTTGGTATTTATTCACCCATTGTTTGGAATTTATTAGTATATTTGCCTAATATTACATAGTTTTGTTAAAAACATTCCAACAAAACTACGTAGTTTTCTTAATGACCATATATTATTTTTATACTATTTATATATTAAATTAAATAATTTAGACTAAAATTTTGTATTAAAAAATAAATAATATTTTATTATTCTATAAAATAACATCAAAATGCAATGATGTTAAGTCATTCTATTTGTTGTCAAACTCTCACCAAAATTTAATTTCGACTCCATTACTGAATCCAATAATATTATTATAAATTTAAAACTGGAATATGATGTATGAACTGACAAGAAGATATTTTTACATTCAGAAAAAGTATATGAGATATTTTTACAATTTGTAAATAAAAAAATGAAAAACAGAAATTGATGTGAATTATGATGGGGAGGGAAAGACAGGAAGGTTGGCCCTAGGGGAATCAGTGCATCTGTCTACCTATGTATTTATGTAATATGAAGACAAAATAAAAGTTTGTCACTCACTCACCCCCCAACTCCTTTTCAGACTCTTCATGTGACATTTTCCTCTATAACTTTTTCCCTATCCTTTTCTTTACTCCGTTAATAAACATGATTTTGCAAAAATATTGAGTAATTATTTAACGCCAGGTCTTTATTTTTTGATAGATTGCAGTAAATTGTAGATTCTTTATAAAAAAAGGTAAATTATAAATTGATAAATTACATAATAAAAATATAGAAAAAATAATACCTCTTAAAATTAAAATATATATGAATAAACCGAGTTAGGATAAGTTAATTGATAATCATTTACATCTAAACTCATAAGATTTTAGGTTAAAGACGTGATTTTTGGTTAGTTGGTAAATATTTTATATTTATACAGAATTTATACCTAAAATTTTAGATTCGAGGCATAAAATAGATGAGATATATAGGTTATTTAAAAGATTTTCAAGAATTTAAGTGGACAAATTTTTCCTTTGCGAGTTCCATGATTTATAAAAAAATGTATGAACATGATATGTTGGATGAATATGCTAAATCCGTTCAAAATTGACATGTGAATCACTAAATTAATAACTTTTTTGAGATCAAAACATAATTGTTTTTATTGGAAAAAACGGTCCATCTATGATGGATGAAATAAAATCGGTCAGTCAATGTGCGAACTGAAATCGTGAACTGAGACCAATACGCAAGCCCAATTGAGCTGGGAATGAAATGAGCATGTAAGGCTTGTTAGGCCAACAAGCCCATTTGGTGACCTATATAAATGAATGAAAGATGAGTTCTTTCATTCCCACCAGCACACCAACAAAAAAAACTTCATTCCCCTAAACGGAAATCCTCTCAACGAGAGAGAGAGAGAGAGTGGTTGACGCCTCTTCACTGAGTCCTACATAGATCGAGTGAGGCATTTAGATTGCAAAACAGTCGGACACTTTCGTCGATAACATCGAACCTGATCCTGTTCCGCTGCTGGCTTCCGCTGAAATCAAGGTTAGTAAGTCAAACATATTAATTATATTGTTTGTTAGTTAAACCGGTATATAGATTCATTCATTAGTTTCAGAGACAGACATGAATTTTTTAATATGTTTCGAAATTCTTGTTGATCTCTGTCTAGGATACCTGTTGTAATTTTATTGCATTTGACTTTCTATTTTTAGAGTTTGTTTTGCTTCAAGTCCGTTTTGGGCCAAATTTTAAAATTTGCATTTTTGAAATTCTGACAAAAGATTTGAGACCAGCAACCTTAAAACCATTACTTGCTCAAGTTTCGTAACGAAATTAACTGTGAAGGCCTTCAAATCAACGAAAACCCGATCGAAAAATATTGAGTAGAACAACACAAATGAATTTAATCACCTGATCCAAAAGGACAACGTGGAAGCTCTTATTGGTTGCACATGAACCACTCAGAGTGTGGCACTTGGAAGAGGTGGCAAGTTTTCATTGGCTAAAGAAAAACACAGACCAATACAAACTTGACACGTGTACGCGACGTGGACCATTGAGATGAAGACACATGGCCTAATGAGAAGCATTCATGTGTCACAACATGGCACGTGGACCAACCACCTCATGACACGTGTCAACTATTGACACGTGGCACCATGAGAACGTGACACGTGGTGGTGTCTTGCCGCGAAGCGTGGCTGTGTGTTGTCTCGACAAGTGGTGAAGACACGTGGTCGCAAGCTGTACGGCGCATTTCGCACGCATAGGTGTCACACTTGGCGCGTGCCACGTGTTTCGACAACCAATTTTTTGTATTTTTTTGGCAGAATTAAAATTTGGATTTTTCTCAAATTTTTGGTATATGTTTCACAATTTTTTAATTTAGGGGTTGATTTGTAAAATTTTGTTGCTTTGCAGATAAAGTGTAATTTGTTGAAATTTGAGGGATTAGGACTATAATTTTACAAAACGTTCGTTTATCGAAGAGAGGGTTAGATACTCAATTGAAATGGGATTTTTGACGTCATCGGGAGGTTGGGGCTTACATCTGCATTTCATGTCGTATTACCACAGTTACCCATATTTGATTATGTCCTGTTACACTTACTTTCAGCTTCTTGTGACTGTCGAGGTGACCAGCCATTCACCATCAGTGCATGACTGGGTCTTTTGATTTGACATCCAAGTGAGTTGGATGTCATACTAAACACATAGACTGTGTTTTCAAAAAATAATTATGCTTTTTTTAGTTTCAAAATTATTTTTTCAAATGATAAATTTGTTTAAAAAAATTGTGAAAAATATATGTTCTGCCAAGAATTATTTTAGAAATTAGTTTTCAAAATAATTATTTTAAAAATATGTGTATATTATTCTCATTTAGATAATTGAAATTAGATTTTAATTATTTGGGTAATATGCGAGTATGTATATACCGTTTTATTTGTGATTTATTACAAATAAGCGAGTGGGATAAAACCATATTGCATAGAGTTAAGTATGAATTAAGAGAGAATTTACATGACTACCAAAAAGAGTATTTTGGGAAGGTGGTGGTCATACAGGGAATAATATAATTATGCATTAATTGTGCAATGGTGATGAAAGTTTTCTTACTTCATAAAAGATTATGAAATCCCATCACTGATATCGGTTAAAGCATTGGTCCATTCTAGAATTTTATGGATACATGATTTCCTAAGTATCGTGAAAAGATACTTAGAGATCTAGAAAGTAAAAACGTATTAATATCGGTATGTCCAAAATTGATCCATGATCGCGAAAAGAGATCGTGAGAAGTGAGAGATTCACTTCATGGCATATGATTCATAAATTCTCGAAAATTTGGTACAACCACTTATAAATTCTATTCTAACACATTGGATAATGATCCATTGTGTATCCAATAGGAAGATATAGGCTTAGTGCCATATTAGTATTATTTTTGGGGATATTTTATAAGCATTATTTGTGTGTTAATATTGTCCAATGTTGATGTACATGCATTAACATTGAGATCGGTTGTTTGGATTGTATGTTGTTCAATAAATGATGCTTATTCCATTTATTGTTTTGACTTATTATTGAGTTTATTTGCCTTAATTTAGTATGCAATATTTTTTGTGTGTTGAATATATTGCCCAATTATTAAGCTTGCCTTAATAATTAAGATGATCAACATGGATTCCCCTAAGTCAAGTGAACTTTAAAAGTGAATCCAAACAGTCATTGTTTACTGTCTATAAAATTGAATATGGTATGGTTAATTATTAAAACCCGAGATGGTAAATGTGCACCTAGTGTACATTTAGATTCAAAACTTAATAAGATTCTATGCTAGTTTAATTTTGGTTGAATAGTAAATAAATGTTTGTTACTGTGAATTACTTGTGTGCAACTAGGTTTTATTGTTTGTCATATGCATTTTTGATATTCACTGCTTGTAAAGTCGATTGATGTCAAACCATACGATAACATATGTTGAGCTATGTTATGCTTAGGCGACAAAAAATGTAAATCCTAGATTATAAAAATCTAGTGTGTACTCTGAGAGCAAGGAGCTCGTGCCCTTTTGAACTTGGTTATGGCCGATTTCAAAAAGAAGTAGAAAACTACTCAACAAATTTTGGACCGAATTGTCTATGAGACGTGGAAGTAAGAAAATCCACTACGTCCATCATCTTATTAGTGCAAAGGATAATGAATTCACTTAGCTATTTTGCAAGTATTATAATGCAATGTATTTACAAAATGCATTTAAGGTGCAGTTAGTTGGTGTGACACTAACTTAGCTTGTAGTATTTGACCATTGATAATGATACTTGTTATAAGTGTCCTAATCATGTGAGTAGAGGCATAAGGCCTATATGGTTAGAGAGTTTAGTGATACTGGTCATAAATTGATCAAGGACAAGGCCCAAAGATGTTATCCAATTCTTGCTTAGAACTTAAGAGCAAATCGAGTTGCACCTAATTCACGCTTATCTCAAACATGAGATCGTGAGGAATTTGAAGATGTATTATTCTATTGGATAAATTGCAATACAAAAGCAAGGAAAAGGTTTAAAAATCCTAAGTCCTTAAGAAATTGAGACTAGACAGAATTTTGAGTAAATCCTGGAACATGAACAATGTCAACGTTCTGTAAATAAAATGTTATCTACCAAACGCGCATAATATGTGAGACGGTGTACCTTTGAGGGTATATTACTCAAACTCAAGCAAGTGAAAAAATATTTACCTTGTTCAATGTTTTTACTTGAATTTCGTCATTAGGTTACACTTATTCAATCTTAAGGATCCTCACAATAAAGTTTTGACACGACTTCATTTAGACACCAACTAGTTCTAATAACGAACAAGTTGAGCATGCAAGGAATAACTCAAAATTGGGAGTTCAAAGATTTGGCATGAACGAGCTTTCAAAATCCAAAACTTTTCTTGCATAAGATCCTATCGTGGCCATATTGAAGTTAGCCTTCAATTTGTGTTATAGAATAACGGTATTTACTAGATCGTGTTTGAGTGGAGAACTAGTTTGGCATTAAATGTGGTTTCTTAGTTAAGGTAAAGAACCTGACTATTGAATGCCCTAGTTTCCATTCATTGTTACTTCACGTGATCTTGAAGCCAAGAGATGTATTGTCAATGTTCACGATTCCTTTGTCAATAACGATGAAGAGGATTAAGATTTTAGATAGCTAGTTATGTCGATATGATACTTTCTTTGTGAGATAATGAGAAATTGACTTAGTAATGAGTTATAAGATTTCACATTCTTAGTGAATAAAATTATTAACTGGGGTAAAGTAAAAATGATTTCACTTTGCTTGACACTCAAGAACGAAGACACTCAAGGTCACTCCATCTGAGTGGGAAAATTTTTGAGAAGGATGAGGAGAAGAAAATTGGGTTATCTAAATTAGTAAATTACACCTTTGAGTTTAAAAAATCTCAGGAGATCCATCTGAGCAATTGTTATCTCTTTCTCTGAAAGGGATACATCAAAAAAGTCTTAGAGCGATTCAACTTTTATCTTATCTACTTCAAGTGTGTGCGAATGTTTCTGATCCTGACTTTAGTGAGAGCAAGATTTATATTTTTCAGTGGGAGTAGGGAAGTTGATCCTAATGGGAACTCTTATATGGAGCTTAAACCCAGTGGGAGCATTTCAGAAAATGCATTAATCTAAAAAGGATAATTCTCATGACGACGTTTTTCAATAAATGAATCGATCTTGATCTTTTTAGTAATCCCATAAGTCAAGAACGAACTTGTGAGTATGTTAGAAGTTCACTCATCCCAGTGAAATTTATATAGATTAAAGCAATAAAAATGTAAATGGCATTTGAGATTGAACAATGTTTGAGAATTGGTTAATCTACCCAAAGGGTGAACACCCATTGGAGATAAGTGAATACGTGAGCGATCGATCGAGTGAGACATTGATAATTACCAAAGGGGATTTAGTCAACGAGATTGGAAAAGTCTAACTTGTTGAAAGATTTACCTCATCGAATAGACTTTGACATCTGTGCTAGTCTATACCTCGACCTACATCAATGAATGTAGAGACTCATTTTCTCAATAGAGAATTTGGATAAGAGACCTATATGGTAGGGTCGACCACGGTTCCGATTCAGAACCGACGGTTTTAGTTCGTTGAAATGATGGAACCAAAACCTAACCGCCCAGGGGCGGTTCAGTTCTGGTTTTGGTTTACAGCGGTTCGGTCAACATTTTGGACTAGTTCGGTCAACGGTTCCGGTTCCAATTCGGTCCGGTTCAAACCGAATTTTTTTATTTTTTTTTAATTTGTTGTACTCAATTTTTGGCCCAGTTCGGTTAGGTTTGGTTTCGGTTTGTAATTGTTAAATATAATTGTGAATATAGATATTCTCTACCATATTTTAAATAAAAAATACTAATAAAATTTAAGAAATATAATTATATAAGTAATATGTAATCCAAGTAATTAACTTGTACAAATGTGAAAAATAAAAAATGGGTTTTAACTTAATTTCATCAACAAGTAATTAAAACGAATATGGAATACAAGTAATTAATTTTTACAAATGTGAAAAATAAAAAAAAATATATGGTAGTGGTATGTGAATCGGCGGTTCGAACCTTCACGGTTTTTCAAAAGGGTGAATCGGAACCGGACTGCATAGGGGACGGTTCGACCAGTTCCAGTTCAGTTGGTTTTGGTTCTCACCGGTTCGATTCTGGTTTGAACTAACAGTTCAGTTCCATTTTGGCCACCTAAACTATATGGTTTAACTTGATGGTTTCATCGTCCAATGTATGACCTTAGACAATCTTTGAGAGGTTGGTACATTCATATACGTTGTGATAAAACTATGTATTTCAAGGTAAATCTTGTCATTCTTACCTTGTGTGAACATCACACTTGTAGCTAGAAATGATCTTGTTAGTGTAAGCCCTAACCCTAAATGCATTGTATCCAGATTATATTTGATATACACATTATGAGGCATTGTTTTATCTTTTTATTATTTCTGTGCATGTTTAAATTGATAAAATGATCATGAATAATGATTATCCTTAAGTTATCAAATATGTGATTTGGATAGTAAAACCTTGAAGCATAAAAGAATATTATTCTAAATATCCCTAGTCGATTATTGTTATGGGAGTGGCAATAAAC
>CAODLS011172244.1:0-32764 GCA_948243855.1 Flueggea neowawraea
TGCCTCACAAACACATAACAAGACGGGTGAGAGTGACAAATTAAGGTTAGCGGGGAACAAGTACAGTTTTTGGATGCTAAAGTTGAGGCTTCTTTCACAACATATCACGTAACACCTTACAATTATTGGCAAACCTGTTGGAGCAAATAGCTCATCACCTTGATTGATTGAAATCTTGTATATCACTACTTAATTCATTTCTAATTATTATTTACTTCAAATGCGGCCCCCTTAAAACATCAATACACATTTGGCCTTCAGTGCGACTTTTTTTTTTGTAAGAAAATGTATCTCAACCTACACGTTGTAGCTTCAAGAAAAGAGAGACAAAGAAGCTAATAAGAATAAAACTGTTATGTGACACTATAGTGATAGTCACTATAATTAAAAAATAGAGAGTGGACTTTTAAAGATGGTTGCCCTTAAAACATGCATTCTTTCTCAAAGAGAAAAAAACCATTTTTCTTTATCACTAATGATCGTGTCATATACTAATATTCAAGAATGATGTTACATTAATCAGCTTTCGGCTATTACAAAAGCAAGCAAAAATTAAACTTTCCACCTCAACAATTAGCTTGCACATATGGGTTCTATGTGGATTGCCTAATTCTTCGGTCTTCAATTGTTTGCCGTTTAAAATTATATTAAAATTGAGGAAATTATATATGAAGATAATGAGGACAAGGCTTGCAGAATCATTAAGATAGAGTCGTCAATCAAATAGAAAAAATAATTATCTTCTTGGTTTGAAACAACAACAATGACGAAGATAAGATTCTTTTTTTGGCAATTTAGGTGTAATAGGTAATTTGAGGTGTTGTGTTTGGCATATATGTGATTTGAGGTGTTATTAAGTCCTTTTACCCTCAAGAAGTTTGTGCAAACGTCGTAGTGGAACTAGAGATATTATTTTTGTTTCACTTGTTTTTGCCCAAGGTGTATTTAGTTTGGTACATATGTGATAGAAACCAAGAAATATGTCATTGTAGTGATAATAAGGATATAGTCGGAGTTGAAAACTAACAATGTATTTTATATAATGAAATGTTATTTTTAGTATCCAAACAAGTATTCAGTGTTTAATTAGTTCAGTTTTTTTTTTTAATTTTTGGCATCTAATTATATACACGTAATGTCATTGTTTTGGTTTTCAATCAAAATTTTAAAATATTATTTCGACATGTAAATAATATTCAAATATTATTCAATCGATTTCTAACTGGTATGTAAATAATATAATTAAGAAAAAACACACAAAAAAATAACAAAAAATACATATTTTGACAAATACCAAAAGGATAAAAGCATTTTGAAAAATGCAATAATTTAACCACTTTGTGATTGCGTGTTAGAATTTGATCATGTTTTGACCACGCATCAAAAATTTCAACACGGGCGTTGAGTACAAAACAAACACAAAATGTGTATGACACTAACAAATCCATACATGACATGTACAAAATGAGTCCAAGCCAAAAATAATTAAAATATCATTTTTAATATTATTTTGTTATTTGGACACAAAACTGGTTTAAAATATTTACAAAACGTGTATAACCCTAGAATTAATAGAAATTTCATTGTGGAATCTATATTCAAACGTGTACATAACAAGTACATGACGCATACAAACGAAAATCCGTTTTGATAAATTAAATAATATTTATTTAAAATATTATTCACAATGGATTATTAAATTCAACATAAAATATATACATCAAAAATACCTAATTAATTTGAATTATATGAAAAAGTCATATGTATATGTAACAAAATTGGATAAAAGTTGACAAGAAGATAAACCAGAATAAGTATTGTCTATGTAGCTTCACCATTTAACACATTGCCCTTCCTCGGTCTAGCCTAATCTTCATGCCTGTTATGCTCGTAGGTGTAACGCCTCTTGTAAGTTGTTAATTCTCCAGCAAAACCTCCTCTTCTCTTTCTCTCCCCCTCCCCACTCTAGCTCTCTCTCAAAGCTACCAACAACAAAGGTCAAACCTCTTTCATTCTCTTCTTTTTTTCAATCCGCTACGCTTCTCTCTCTCTCTCTAACATCCCAGTTAAGCAGACAATTGAAGCAAGTAGCTGAAGTTGGCAGGTCAAGCTAGTTATTGCACAATTTTTGTCCAAAGTCCCATATATGATAGATGTAGAAATATAGAAAACTTTATAAGCATAAGAACATGACTACTTAATTAAATAGTCCAAACTTGAACTTTTGGACCTAGTGATTGAAAGCCTATTAGTTTTTAGATGTTGTTTAAGGACAATTGTGTGCTTATGTCAGGTTGTAATAATTGTGGTATTGGAGCCACTCCGTTTGTAAACTTGAATGGTGGTGGGTCAAACATCAGGAGTTGAGAAGAAGACCATATATCTAGGCAAATCCTACATTATCAGGTTGAGTATAAGCGAATTATACACCTACAAAATACTAATCAGAAGCTTGGTGACGAGGACATTACAAACATAAGGGATGAGAATTGTAACATTCCATTTAAGCAGGCAGTTGAAGCTGACAGGTCAAACTAGTTGTTGCACAACTGTTGTCCAAAGTCTCACATTGGATAGATGCAGTAATATGGAAAGATTTATAAGTATAAAGACCTCACTACTTAAATAATCCAAGTTTGAACTTTTGGATTTAGTGGTTGATGGCATATTAGTTGTCAGATGTTGCTTAAAGACAATTCGTGCTTATGCCTAGTCGTGACTCTCTCTCTCTCTCTCTCAAATGCATTCTCTTCTTAATTAAATTAATTTAATTATACTTAATTACTTTTCTCCAAATTCCTAATTACGCTTCACTTTCACCGTCTCATTGTTGTTTCTTCCTGATTCTTGGACGCGATCTATGTTGGGGTGTTTCAAAACAACATCAATTTCAATCTCTTGCATTGCTTTTCTAATCCAACGTCTTGGATCATTGATCATAGTCTCGTAGATACATGGCATTGTTCATATGCTTCTTCTACAAGCAATTGTTGGATTGCCTTCTCGAGATCTCCGAGTTTGTCTATGACACCATTTCGTCCTCTTTCATCCACAAGCCGATTCAGGTTCTCGTCCAATTTCTTTCTCCAACATTTCAAGGATTCTCTCATGCCCATTTTTAACATTGGAGAATGAAGCGGCTAATGATATCGCTTTTTCATTTCCTTTGCAAAGGCTCATGAGATTCAAGAGAGACAACATACATACATACATAACAAAGAATGTGAACAGGGCTTATGGTATTTTTCTTAATCGATCTACAAAATTGTGATATATGTGAGAATTATATACGATTCTACTATTTGTCAATATAAGACACATGTGATATTTTGAATTTGAATGAAAATAAGGATATATTGTGTAATTTCTTCTAATAACAATGATAAATACAAAATATCACAAAGGGCTTTGGGCAGTTAGCATGTGTAAGCATGCAGTGTCATAGCAAGGGCTATCCAGCCCAACGACTTGACCAGTTTGCGAGCCCCGAACTTCCTGCTTCGTAATTTGTGATAATTACGTCATACACCTCAAAAACTTTGCAAAATTTGCTTTGTACGGACTGTGTATGTTTATTACAAATACACTTTATAATATTTTTGACTATACGGTTGTATTTTCAAATTTACAGATATAATTTTCAATTCACGAACTCTTGTTTATATGTGTTTATATTTGTTTATATATGTTTAAAAGTTGTTTTTATGTTTATATTTAGTTATATGTTATTTATAAATAAGATTAAATTAACTTTGATTAATATATAAACATGAAACAACGTATAAACAAATATAAATAACGTATAAACAAATGTAAACAACATATAAGCAAATATAAACAACATATAAATAAATATAAACAAATATAAATAAATGTAAACAATATATAAATAAATATGAACAACGTGTAAACAATATTCAAACAAACTCGTAAAAATATAATTTTCAAAAATTAGTTTGGTAGCCTATGTAATTTTGAAATTTTTTTCAAAATATTGAAAGTTCGTAGAGTGAATTCATAATTTATGTATCTCAAATCTCAATAGCGAGTCCATGTAACTGGCCCTCGTAATTTTTGTATTGTGTGCTTCACTGTCCCAAATTACGCACAGAAAATATTTATTCCCCATAAATTGTTCGGTACACTCTCACAAAGCCAAATATCGGAGATTTTATCGGGTTTTATTCTTTTTTATTTTTTTAAAAGTCGGTTTATTCTGTTCTAAAACGAAATTCATGACTCCTACATACCCAATTCCACTTAAATATATATTAGGTATATCATGCATAAGGCACAAGACCATGGCCCTTTATATAGGTATAATATTAATAGATAGAAGGAGGATTAACTTACATTAACCTTCTATTTGGAACAAATGAATCTAAAATATTTTCTTACATGCCCTTTGATATGATAATTTTAATAAATATAATAATAAAACAAAAGATCTAGAAAACTAATCAAATTAATCAAAACTAAATCATATTAGTGAAAATAATCTAAACAAATTTCATTCTTATAATTAGGTTAAAACCAACAAAATAAATCAAAGCTAGCAATTTATAACAAAAATTAAAACCAATGCCCAAACATCAAAGCTAAGAAAAAAAAAAACTATCGAAAGACTACGTGGCAAATGATTTGCTAGAAACTAAGTTATTTTGCTTTGTTTCTGAAATTCCAAGTGCCTCCCGATAACGAGAAATTGGGAAAATAAGTCTTTAAAATTTGTGGAATTTATTTGTAAATTTTATCTATTTTACTAGTGATTGAGTTAATTATGTTGAATTCTATAGAATTGAAATGAATGATTTTTGGTCTTCCAAACACAAAAAATTGGAATTGCAAATGAATTCTACAAAATTATGTGAAATTCATTTGTTTCAAACATAGTGTAAATGTAAAGTTTTTTTAATTTACACCAAATTCCCATCATCCATTTTTTAAAATTTAATATCATTAATTGATCATTATTATGGACCATACAGATAATAACTATAAGCCATTAAATCCAAAAAATTAAATAATAGAAATTTGATATAAATTAAAAACTTACCTCTAATGTAAGTTGATTCTTCCTCTATATACAATACCAGTAACATTGTTTGACCAAAGCTAAATTAAATTAGAGCAGTGTCTATACTCTATAAGACGCTAGCTAAATTATTTGACCTTCTTCAAACTCTACCACCTCTGATTACCTCATGAAAACAATAACTACAAACAATATCGTATTTTATTGTGAAAATTATACTCGGATACTTTTTTATTTATTGTTTTTAATTTTACAACATCCTTTTAAAACATAATTATTTTAACACATTCTTAATTATGTATTCTATAATACAATAATATTTATATCTATTTTTTTTAATTATCTCTCCTCACACACCTCTCTCTTCCTCTCTCTCTATCTAACCTCACTCACTCTCTCTTCTCTAACCCTAATATTTGTCACCCTATTCTCCTCCGTCTCCTTCTCCTTCTCTTCGTCTCTGTCTCTAGTCCCTCCCTCGTCACATCTCTTCTCTCTCCGTCGATCTCGACGTTTCTCTGCTTTTCTCCTTCGTTCTCTGTCGGCTTCGCACTCTCTCTTCTACTCCATCGCCTTCCTACTTTCCCTTGCCTTCTTCGTTCTCTCTCATCGCCAATCGTTGCCGCTCTCTCTCTTGGTTCATCTCGTCTCTTCTCTCTCTCTCTCTCTCCCTTCGTTCGTCTTGTCTCTTCTCTCTCTCTATCTTCGTTCGTTTTGTTCGTTATTATGGTGTTTTCTTCTTGTCTTCATCGATCTGCAGGTGTGACCGAACGGTGGCAGAGCGTGGTGGCCAATTCAATCATGGGCGGCGGCTAGTGTTTTCCAAACCCTAACTGCTCCTTCTGTGTCATTATTCAGAATTTACATAATTTTTAAGAAAATTTCAGAAAAGTCATAATATTGTTCAATATGAAAAAAAAAACTTAACAAAAAGGACCAAAGTTCACTAAATTAGTACTTAAATTAGGTTTGTACTTGTCCTTTTCTCGTCTTACTCATCCAAATAATAAAAAAAATTAAAAAAATAACTTGGTTTGTTCTCATTGTGTTTGTACTCATGTTGTACTCTACATGTATTCATTTATACTAGTCAAAACAGTTCCATTTTGGTCGTTATATTAGTTGTACTCTTGATGTTTTCTACATATACTTGGGTTGCTTTTCATATGTATTCGGTCTTTATTAGTGAACAGAGTCTTCATTAACACCATATGTATTGTACTCCACATATGCTCGGTCTTTGCTGGTCAACAGAGTCTTCATAACACTATTTTGTACTTGGATTGTACTCAACATGTACTCCAGTTGTACTCTGTACTCAGATTGTACTCCACATGTAATCGGTCTTTGCTGGTCAACAAAGTCTTCATAACACTACTTTGTAATTGGGTTGTACTCGAGTTAGACTCTTTCTCATTAGCTTAAATGGTTGGTCAAAATGTGATTAAACTATTGTATTTTTAAATATTATATTCTATATTTTCATTTTTGGTATGTTTTTCAAATGTTGTTGTATTTGATAATTTTTTTTATTTATTGTCTATTTGTGGTAATCACCCTATTTTATTTGAAATAAATGTTGGTAATTATAATTTTTACTTTACTTATAAACTACTCTCCCTGTTCTAAAAGATATGCTTTCCTTTTGTCATCAATATCAAATTATTGGTTTATTTTCTTTTCCAATCTAATGGTTACGTAGTAACATTTGGACAAAATTTTCCTGCAACCAATAAAATGCTGTTGCCTTCATTGTATATTGCATGTGTCCTTTTTTGATTTTGTAATATATTTTTGTTACTAAATAACTTTAATAGCATTTCAATATAAATATATTGGGTTCTATTAAAGTAGCAATTAAAATGAAACCTATATAGTACATGTAAATTCTTCCAATATAATTATAAATCTTCCTGTATAGTATTGGGTTCTATTTTTCTGACATGCCTCTGTATATAATTAATGGAAAAATCACACTTTTAAAACAAAATAAAATAATGATTTTGAAAAATATTTTTTCAAAAATACCAATTTTGTAAAATGGCAGAATAAAAAATGATTAGAAAAATGTCATATTCGCGATAAATTGGGATATTTTCTCAAGAAATTGATTTTTCGCTAAAAAAATGAATTCAAAATAAAAAAATATTTGATTTTTCATAAGGTCTCCGAAGGTCTTCAAAAGGGAGTTCACAATTTTTTTAGAAAAAACTTGATTTAATAAATTTTTGGTATATTTTTTTTTAAATTAAGCAAAATTATTTGTGTATATATATTCGATATACACGGTGTTTATAAAATTTAATTTATTTAATGGTTTTTAATTTAATATACAGAAGTGTAATAAAAGGTCTTTAAATGAATATTCTTAAAGATCTTCAAAAGGTCTTTAGAGGGTCTTCAAAATCATCATGCACAAATTAACCAAACTCAACAAAATCAACCTGTACAAAATGTACGAAGGTCTTCAAAGGTCTTCGAAATAGTCTACAAATGTCTACAAAAGTGTACAAATGTATACAAAGTTATTTTTAACAAAGTAAATGACTAATTAACAATTATAAATATGTTCACAACATCAAATCTAAGGCATTTAGAACAATTAAAATAATTTTATAAGAATTAATGGAATAAACTAACAATTTTATAATAAAAAATTGAAAGGCAGCAACTAAGGTTGGAAACCCTAGTCGTCGTTGCCATCTCATGGTCAACTTAGGGTTTCTTTATCCATCTCACTTCCTCGTCGCCGCCTCCATCTGGTTAGGGTTTCTTCATCTCATGGTAAACTAATTGTTTTGATGCCTTTCCTGTGTGCTTCTCCAACACGAGAGAAGAGGTGAACGCGAGAATCGATTCCCTCGTCAGAAAGAACAAGAATAGCGGAGGGCAAGCAAAAACTATGAGGAGGGCACAAACAAGACAAAAAGAGGTTGCAAAGAAAGCTTGGAAGCAAGGTCGCGATGGAGTGAGAGAGACCAGATTGAAGCGAACGGGCCGAGATGAGAAAGGAGAGCGGTGATGATAGAGAACGAAGGTTGGGGAGAGAAAGACAAGAAGAGACAACTAGGGTTTTTGTGAGAAAGTATGATAGATCAGAAAGAACGAGAGGAGGAGAGAAAGTGAGAGAAGAGAGGAGGGGAGAGAGAAAAATGTGAGAAAATGGGACGTGAAATTAACTTTTATTTGGATAAATTTGACATTTATGAGAATCAGAATAAAAAATAGTATATAACATTGAATAATGGGATATAAAGATATAATAAATTATGTTATTACCTACTATTTGAATAATGAGATATAATTTATCATGATACTTTTGGAAAACATTGTTAAATATAATTTTTATAACTAATTCTTTAAATCTGTGTGAAAAAGCAAATGATCCTATGTTTTTTTGGGATTGAGGGAGTACTATCATATGCATGGCTAAACATGTAATGATATTACTCACACGATTAAGAACATTAGAATTGAGTTCAGACTAAGAGCAGAATTAGCAAAGGCAAATTATAACAATATCTCAATATGCACAAAGACGTAAGGATCTGATTTATTAGTTATTAATGACCTATTGACGATATTTATAAATCAATTATGAGCAGAAACACTTAATCAAAAAGTAGAAATAGTACATTGAATTTGAAGGTGAGTGATAAATGAAATGGTCCTTGACGTTTCGAAAAAACCGAACAATATTTGGTCGGGCAGATTGTCAATGGCCCCTTGGTTTTGATTGTTTCCTGTTTTCAATAATAGATTATTATTAAAAGGGAGAATTACATTGACATCTCTATATTTTATCAATATCTCTTATTTGTGTCCCTTAATTTTGAAAAGTCTCTTATTTCATCCCTCAGATTTAACACCGTTAAGTTATCTTAACAAAAAAAAAAAGTTTTATTCTCCCTCGCATCCTCTCCCTCTCTCACTCTCTCCCTCTCTTATGCGTTCTCTCTCTCTCTCTCTCTCTCTCTCTTTCTTTGCTTCTCTTCTGTAATCACACACAACATCTGCTTCCCTTTTCTCACGATGCCGCAACTTCCTCTCTCCATCCCCTCCATCAAAACGTCGTTGCCGCTGCTTCCTCTCTCTGTCCCCTCCCTCAAAACGATGACAACGTCACTTCCTCTCTCCGTCCCCTCTCTCAAATCAAAACTATTCAAAACCCATTAACAACCACAATACCATCTTTCTCTCCCAACTGTAAATCGTTCTTATTTAGTTTGTGTCATCACTTGTCGTCAATGTAAGGGTTTGCAACGACGGAGCTTGGTGGCGAGGTGGGTGTTAGGGTCAATTTTGGCGATGCGTTCGTAGAGGCAAGCAACGCAGAAGCCAGTGACAGGGTTGGGGGGTGGTGGTGGCAAGTGGAGATGCGATGGTGGGAGTGTTAAGTCATTATAGTTTTTTGGTTCATGTGAGTTCAATTTTCTGGTGGTGGTTGTTGTAAATGGCAACAAAGCTCATATGTGGGTTTCCTTTCAACGAATAGAGTGGAGACGTTTCAATTAAGTTATAATTTTCTGGTTCATGTGAGTTCAGTTTTTCTCACAATTTCTGAATCTTTTAACTAAGTTGATGAGGGCAAGATGCACTAACAGATTTGATTTTGATTGTACAATTACGATGCCACTGTTTCGATTTCAATTTTTCTGGGCTTGAATTCTGGAATTGATTGGTGTTTTATTTTTCTTCAGTTTCTATCTTGCTTGATTCCTTTGACGTGGCATCCAATGTAGTCAGGCACCTCACGAAGATGGTGAGCAGGAGGCTTCTTGCTTAGAACTTTTTCATGTTTCAATAGATCTAATCCAGCTCCTTTAACTCAGTTGATGAGGGCAATATGCAATAACGGATTTGATTTTGATTTTACAATTTTGATGCCACTGTTTCGATTTCAAATTTTTTGGGTTTGAATTCTGAAATTGATTGAGGTTTTACTTTTAGAACCCCTATAGATTTATGTTTTGATGGTTAGATCTGATTTTGATTCTAGAGTTCTGATGTCACTGTTCCAATTTTTATGTGTTTGAATTCTAGAATTTATTGAGGTTTTACTCTTAGAACCCCTGGAGATTTATGTTTTGATATTGGGCTTTGTTTGAATTAAGGAGAGATCTGAGAAATGTTTTGCGGTGGTGATGTGGTTTGAGAGAGAGAGAGAGAGATGAAAGTAGGACGATGAATGAGTGGTTTTAATGAGAAAAACAGAGACGATGAGTGAGAGATGGAGAAAGAAAAAAACTGAGAGAGATGAGAGGGAAAAAGACAGAAACAATAATAGTTTAACAAAAGGGCAAAAAGGTATTTACAGCCACGTCCCATATGTTACATCAGTAAAGTTGACGTGTCCAGTTATTTTTATCTGACAGTGTTAAATTAAAGAGATAAAATATGTGCATTTTCAAAATCCAAAGACACAATTAAAAATATCAATAAAATACAGAGACACCAATATAATTCCCCCTTATTAAAATGAAAATAGCACCTCGTGTAAGAAACAAGTTCCTCCTGTGTGCTTTTGATAAAAAGAAATCCTCTTGTCTGCCAGATGTTCATGGAATGATGGAATGGATATCTAATCGACTATGAATACTCTCTCTCTATCTCTCTATCTATCTCTCTATATATATATATTGGGGCACAATAATTTATAAATATTAAGATTAGTTTAATATTATAGTATATAATATATAATATTTTTTAATAATTAATTATGAATAAATAATAAAAAAATAGAAAGATAATACGTGTTTTAGTAAAATGTTATATACCCTTAAAAAAATACTATACGTTGTTGTTAACAAATGAGCCCTGAATTTGTTTGACTTTGACAGGCTAATAAAATGTAACGTTTTCTATTTTTCATGAAATTTATGTGCTCAATTTTATTATTTGATCAAAAACATCGTATATATTTTTTATATCTGCAACAATATTCTAATAAATCTCACAAAAAAAGTTCAAGACAATATATATGTACATAATAAAAATTACGTGATTTCAAAAGATAGTAGCAAAGTCAAAGACCAATAAGTCCTCTGAATTGGAGGTTTTTTATCTTTCTTTTCACTATGGAGAGAATAACATTAATAATTGGCGCTGGGCATAAATGAACGTATTTGAATATAAATTCAATATTCAAAATCAAATAACAGATATTCCCAAACAAATATAGAATGACAGCTAGATCTAGTGTCAGGATTTTTGTACTCTTTTAGAAGCTAATAAGAGAATTCAATAAAACTCAGGATGTTATAGTAATTCTATCTATATTTTTTTTTCACGTTGGTGCATTTATATTGATGATCGATATTGTCTCTATCAACCAAAAAAACTCTCTTGATGTTTCTTTATAAGTAAATTTTTGAAGCATTTTCAATGGTGCTTTTTATTTGAAAGTGTAATTTTAGTATAGATAAAGAGTATATTTAATTATAAAAAATAAAAAATTATTTTCCAATACAACTCTTTAAAATTTAATAATTATTTTATTAATTCCTATAAAAAATCAAATTTTAATTATTTGCCACTCCTTTTTTGTATTTTTCTTTTTGTTTATTATGTTTTCAACCAATAAAAATAAATTATGATTAATAATAAACAATATAAAGAGTTCATATGACTAAAAATAGGCAGTAAAAGTAAGAGCACATCCAATGCAATCTTTATATTGACCTTTTTTTTTTTATCTATAATGAAGTATTTTTGCTCAAATTACAACTTTAATGCTCTCTTTATCACATTCTTTTATCTTTAAAAATAATATAAATAGTGTATTTCACTAGCTAATTGTAGAGAGTGATACATACTATTTATATTATTTGAGATTAATGATAGTTTAATTCTATTGGTTGAAAACATAATAAATAAATAGAAAATATAAAAAAGAGATGTAAAGAATTAAAAAAAATAATGTTTTTATGGGAACTAACAAAATACCATTAAATTTTAAAGAGTTGCATTAAAGAACAACTTTTTATACTCTATATAATTAAATACACTATTTATTTTACTAAAATTATACTTTATAATAAAGAGCGCCAATAGAAATGCTCTAACTTTCTATTTTATTTTAAATTATATAAAGAGAAGATTGGAGATGTATTTTTGAAAAATAATTATTTATAATAAAGAGTATAGCACATTTAAATAGAGAATTAGAGATACTCTGATGATGCTTAAGCAATTGAAATCTTCAAATTTCATGATTTAATTTGAGTTGACAATAAAAAATCAGAGAAGTTTGTGATTGTTTTGTTTTATTGGAAGTTTCTTTATTTTTACATAAGGGCATCCACGATGGTTATACTCATTTTAGAGATGATTGTTATACCACATCAACTTTTCACTAAACTCTCTCTCACTATCATTATACTATTCTTTATACTCAATAATGGGTCCCACAATGACATCACTCTTTATTTATTAAATTTACAAATATATAATTCACAATAAATACATTTATTTAACATACTAATTTTATACATTATTTTAAGATAAAATATACATTATTTAACTCAATTGTATCTAGGTATCATGAATGAAAGAAATAAATTTAAGGTATAAAATAACAACATTCGAAGTCCAAAATAAATAAAATATATTAACCAAGCTATTACAAATACATTAAGCAAACTATTCACAAATTAATACATAATATATTAGTTAAGCAAAATGATAAATAACAATAATTTTGGTCTTTGCTACTTTCAAATTTTTTTTCTAAATTTAATATTTATTTAGAATATAAAAAATAATTAAATAAAATTTAAAAAATAGTGAAAGGGTGAACCACCTTAGTGGGATGTTGCAGAATATCTCACTCAATGGAACATCCACTCCACTATAGGGTGGATGTTCCACGTGGTGCTCAATAACTTTGTCATCGAACGCCATAAAAGATGTCCTATGGAACAAGCTTTGAGAATTTTTTGAAGTATTTGATTATTATAACGCTTAAAATTCTATATAAATGGGTCAATCATAAAAGTTATGGTTTATATTGAAAAAAAAAAACCTAACATTAGGCTACTCGTAATTCATGGTCTCTGAAGTCGTCCCACAGAACGTCTGCTCAGCGTTATTATTGTTATTTTATTAAAGTCCTCAGTTTCTAGCCCCTCAGCTTTTTCATCCGTAACCCAGGGGCTACTTTAAGAGTCTCGCGGGACGCCTACTTAGCTTTTCACTAAATACAATTTTATTTAAATCTCCCTACTTTTATCTACTACTTCATTTAATACTTTCTACCCCAAATTCATTAAAATAAAAATAGTTCATTCAAATAAAAATAATTTATTAAAATAAAAATATTACATTAAAATAAAAATAATTCATAAAATTTAAAAATTAAATTAAAACAAAAAATTACATTAAAATTAAAATATTACAAAAAAATAGTAAATATTACATTAAATTAAAAATACTTTCTACTCTAAATTCATTAAAATAAAAAGTGTTCATTAAAATAAAAATAATTCATTAAAATAAAAATAATATTGTATTAAAAAATAATTTCATTATAAAAATAAAAAAATAATAATATTACAATAATATTAAAAATAATACAAGGTATTAATTTGATACTTTATACATTTAAATTTCAAGAAACTATTATCAAACCAAAAATAACAAATAAAAGCTACCAATCCATTTAAAACAAATAATTCAAGTTAAAAATTAAAAATAATTTAAAAAATTAATCAAGTTATGAATATTTATTAATTACTCTAACAATATTATTTATTGAATTAAATGAGAAAGAGGGACAATAAATAATTTTAAATAATAAGAATTAAAATAATAAAATAACTCAAAGTGAAATGAGGGATCAAAAATATCATAACTTTAATAACAGAGATTAAAAAAAAATTTGTAACAATTATTAAAAAAAATAACTATTATTTTATTGGGTATGAAAACCAGTATACTTTTTAGGGGGTGGACTAGACCACGTCCCGATCTGAGGGTTAGAAACGGGGCTTACAAGTAGCCTTAGAGAGCATGGGAAAGGAAGACCGCGTGAGCTAAATTGGAGATGGTACGGTAGCCACAAAATTTGAATTAATAATATTTGGAAGGACAAATGGAATGGGTCCGCAAAACAATGTCGAAGAAAGAATGAATTAATGCTACTCGTAACTCAATGTCCTGAAGTCGTTCAACAGGACGTCTGCTCAGTATTTTTATTGTTATTTTATTAAAGTCTCAAGTTACTAACCCCTCAGTTTTTTCATCCGTAACTCAGGGGCTACTTTAAGAGTATCGCAGAACGCCTACTCAGCTTTCCACTAAACACAATTTTATTTTAATCCCGTTAGAGTAAATCTGACCGTTAGATCAAAACGATCTAACAGTCAGATTTTGATTTTAAAAAAAAGATTAATGTGTTTGGCCCCGCGCCTGACACATGTAGCTCGTCCTCCCGCAGGAGGACGGATTACATCACGGGGACGCCTTGGACCGGGCTACGAACGGTAATCCCGTTCGTAGTCTGATTTTTATTGTTATTTTATTAAAGTTCAAAGTTCGTAGCCTAGTTACAAGTAGCCTAATGGTTGACATTAATATTTTTTATTTTTTTGCAAAAAAAGAGGAAAACGGTATATCCTTACTGAATATGATTATACAGGCATAATTATACAGACATTACTCTACATTGATTAATTTCCAGCCTGCACTAAAAATCAGCTGCCTGCCTGCCTAGCCTCCAAGTCTCTTTCTCAATTTCACTCTTGAATCTTCGTCCCCCACAAGTTTCGAATTTTTTCCCTCTTTTCTTTTTAAAAAAATCCCCATTTGAACTTCCCATAACAACTTACGTACAAGAACATCCAAACTTACAGAAAGATGACAAGTCCTATATAAGCAATATTTTCCCAGCTCTCACATTGATTTGATTTGCATTAGTTAATGTCAACGGAAGATGCAGCACGACGCTCGAAATGCAATTAATCTGAAATAATTACACTGAAGTGATCATATTAGGGCAAGTGACAAAGATTGAACAAAGAAAATTCATCTGTAATAGCCTTTGTGTACATACAGATCAAGAAAAGAAGACAAACTGGTAATCACTGTAGATTAAATTAATGATACAAAAATGAATTTTTTTTTAAAAAAGTCAGAGGACGGAGCCTTCGTAAATAGTGGTCAACCGAAGCCTAAAAGAGCGAACGGCCAATTTGGCTCGCCTGGAAGCATATTTCTGTAATCTTCTAACAGAAGTTGATCTCGAAAACCCATTCGCTGCTGTCTGCGAATATGCCTTGGGTTTCTCAACAAAGCTCTTCTTGATCACGTAATAGTTGTCGGTATCATCATCACGCGCCGTATCCGTCTGCAGAAGAGGAGAAATTCTGGCCTTGTTGCGTCGATGGCCATCTCTGGGGGAGGCATTCTGGAGGGCTAAGCTTGCTTTGACGGCCAGAGCTGCCATGTCGGAGGCGCTTAATCTGTATTCAAGTTTTGAGTTTGGAAGGACAAAATAAATGCGATTGGATTGAAGCTGGGCGTTGTGGTTCAAGGCCGGAATGTAATCATCGTATGTCAACATGTCGGAATTGCAGAGGAAATAAGACGGGGAGGAGGAACATTGAGTTTCAGCCTGAAGAACTTGAGAGACGGAGACAGGAATATTGTATTGGTGGAGGTCACCATTCAGTGAAACAAGTTTGGCAGAGGGGGAATTTTCAATCTGGGATTCATCGTATGAAAGTGAAAAGCAAGTTCCCATTCTTTTTTGTGTGCAGTTGATAGAATCAAATCAAGTAGTGAGAGAGGAAGGGAATCCAGAAGATTTGAGAAGAGAGAAATTGATGGGAGTGGGAGGCGGAAGAGAAATTCTGGCCTTGTTGCGTTGATTTGAGAAGAGAGAAATTGATGGTCTTAACTATAATATAATTAACAAGAGAGAAGGGGAGGGGAGAAGATGACATCAGCAATTCCGTCATCAGCGAATGTGAGTTGTAGGACAAATAGAGAGAGGCAGGACTTTGACGAAAACTGCATACATTTCCTGCTTGCTGTGTGCTCTTAACTCAGCCCTGACGCGTTCCCATATTTCGCCCACTCTATTGGACGCTTGCTCTACAAGTCTCGTGTTTCTATTTCTGCCTCCTTTTTTATTTTCTATTATACTTAATATATAAACAAGAATATGTTCATTATTCAATATAAAGTTACATCGCATGAGCATAATGTACTAATTAATCAATTCAAACCACTCCAATTCAATGCTCTCATCACTACAAGGAAATTGGAAATTAGCGACGGAACAAAACCATCGTGTTTCTACTTGTTTCCTTGCTGCTGCACTGCATCATATTAAAAACCAGTGTCCACCAGAAATAACACGGTTTGACTTTTTTATACTCCTCCTGCTTGGACCTCACGTACTTTACAACCACTTTAACGGTATATGTCCTCACCACAAATGTCAAACATGCACCTCTCTTCCTTCCCTATTTTTCTTCTCACTCTTTTTCCTTACTCTATATTTGTCTTTATTTCATCCGCAAAATCTATTTCCTTCGTCTGTTTTAGCGACCATCTTTCATTCCCTCCAATCTCCCCACTCTTTTCTTTTTCTAAAGGAGAAATTATTATTACATCCATGTGTTATATCAAAATATCATATCAAGCCGCTGTATTTTTTAAAGTCTTATATTGCATCCTTGGAGCAAAATGCTGTCAGAAAAAACTAACGGAACACTTAAGCTCATCTGAGTTGGCATGTGGAACACATGCCAATGTGGCCAGCGTTGGCTTAAGGGTGATTTAGGCCCTAGACAAATGTGATTTAAGAGGCCCTTTTAAAACATAAATAAAATATAAAATTTATTAAAATTTATTTTTTTAAGAAACAAAATTGCTAATTAATTTGTTTTATTTAAGTTTAGAAAATATTTTTGTCAATTGATTATATAGTTAAATTACCTAATATTTTTTGTGATATTGTTGAGCATGGGTAAGATTTTATTAATTTTTATCTTAAAAACTTATTCTTGTGACAAGAATCGTTAAATAATAGATAACATAATAAATTATTTCTATTGATCATAAATATTACAATTAAAATAATAAAATTTTAATTAAAAAGTTACATCCAAAATATATGTAAAAATAGAAAATTCTTACCTCTTTGATATTTCTGGTGTGAGACTCTTTGAGATAAAATTCCAAATTGAGGTGAAAAAAAAGGAATAAATATAAAATTCAAAGAGAAAACTGATAAAATTCAAGGAGGTTATAATATAGAATAGGATACTCGGTTCAAAAGAAAACGCATGTAGACAAAATCGAAGAATCAAATAAAAATGGAATGATTGCATAATTGTTGTTTTGTAAACAATGATGCCGAACTTTAAATTATAGATTTTTTTTTCTTTTGATCAGAGTTAAATTATAGGGTTAGGGTTCAAACTTTTTTTGTCTTTCAATGGTCTGTTTTCTTTTTTACTAGCGTGTCCAAAGTGTAGCTTTTTTTTTTTTTGTGTGTGTGCAATTTTCTAATGAAGGATTCCAAGCCCAACCGGGAGTGGAAAACCTTTAAAAACATTTCAGTTACTGGTTATAATTTCAAGGGCTAAATTTTGAGAAAAAAAATATAAAGATTGAAATATTTCGGGGCCCTCATTTTCTACATTCACTGTTGGTGTAGATCGCAGGTTTCTCTGTAGCGATTCCAGTGCCTAAGTCGTCGTCGGAGAATGATGTCGGCTCTGCCAGCTTGAGTCTTCTTCGTCACTTGGGTTTGATTTGTAGTCTTCTTCTTCATCACATGGCAAACTAAAATAGAGTGGTATGTAATGAGAGATTTCGATATAACAGAAGGACATAATAATAATTATTCCTTTTCTAAATTCTAATCCAGTAAGAATCATAGAATATTTCACACAGAAAACAGAGGAAATTCTAATCATGGGTGGAAATGAGTCGAGCCGCTCGTGATAAAAGCTCTTTCACTACTCGGCTCGATAATAAATTAGCCGAGTTTGAACAAAATTTTAGGCTCGTTTACTTGAACACCAAAAAAATCGGCTCGAAAGCTCGTGAACAAACTCGTTTGTTTATAGGCTCGTGATCAAGCTCGTTTATAGGCTCGTATATATGTGTGTGTGTGTGCGCGCGCGTGCGCGTGTGTGTTAAACTAAATTATGAAAAATATGTTTATATTTAGAATAATATTTAATATTTGGGTCATATCAACAAAAGTTCAAACTTACACTAATTGACAATGTCTATAAAAGTCGAAACATACTCGCATAAGATGATCTAATATTATATTGAACTTGTAAAACAAATTAAAACTTCTAATAGTTTTTTGTTCAATTATATCCTTAACATGATTTTGTTGAACTAACCTAAATTTGATTATATTATTTTTAGAGTTGTTTTCAAAGCTGAACTAGTAAATATCGTCTACAAATTTATTTGAGTCTTTGTTGAGCCGAGTTCGAAAAACTCGTGAACAAACTCGCGAGCCTTATGATGAGCCAAGTTCGAACAAGATTTTGAGTTCGAGAGAAAACTCAAGTTCAAATTCGAGCTCGATAGATTTTAGACGAGCCGAACTTGAACACTTGAAAACGCGGCTCGGCTCGGGTCGGCTCGAATCCAGCCCTAATTCTAATCAATTGACTCACTAAATACTATGCCAAGTTTAGAAGGGTTGAAGCAGTAAAAATGCGTATGAGATCAGAATTTCAACTTTGGGGAAGTTGCCATGGGGCTCATGCCTATATTGCAATAGCTACTTGTGAAAGCGTGCATATATAAACATACAATCCATCGTCGATGTACTCAAAATGGCACCCAAATTAGCCTTTACACGAGATGGAACTCATGGAAGTTCTTCTCGTGCTTAATCATATATGATAATTGATAAAAATCTGGCTTAGTAAAGGACACAAAAGTGAAGCCCATATCCGATGCTACAATTTGATGGTCCAAAGAGGGGTGAGTGAGACTGAGTTCAAAGAAATCAGAGGAAATTAGACATAATGGCATCTTCAATCTTTCTTTGTGCAACTTATCAGCCAGGGGAAACAATTTCTGAATATGGTAGATCTTGGAAAATATTTGCTGAAATGGGAGAATATTAATCTGTTTAATTTCTCGCGCAGCCTTGTGCTGCTCTTCCATTCATTTTTTGTCACCCTCTCTCTCCACTTTCTCTCTCTTTGCTTCCTCACCTCAGTCCGCCATCCCTATCTGCTCTCCACCGCCGTCACCTTCTCTCCACGGCGTAACCTTCAACTTTGTCGCCGATCTCTGTCCTCAAATTTCACGATCTCCAATCGTGTCTCGATGTACCAAATGTTTCTTTCATTTCCTTCAAGTCGTCACCTCTGTCCGCGATCTCCGCCTCTTCCAGTATCAACCGCTATCGGAGATTACGAAGGAGATCGTGGGACGCGACTGGTGATCGCGAATGAAATGGAGAGAAGTGGCGGCAACGCAAAGGAAATGGCGAGAAGGGGCAACGACGCAAAGGAAATGGCGAGAAGCGGCGATGAGAAGAGAAGGAGATGACTGTGGCACCACGATCGCTAGGCTTTCAGAACCCTAGCCGCCATGTCTGCACATGTGTGCATATTTACATCAACAGTCCCGAATTTTGTACAAATTAGAAATGTGGCCCTAACAATTAGCTAACAGTCCCATCGATTAGTTTAGAATTTCATTTGTGCACAAATTGTGCACCATTTGCACACTAATTGTACACTTGCTTACATAATTTGTGCACCTATGGACTAGATCAATTTAAAATTAAATTCACAAATCATTATACACCATTTGTACAGTAATTTACATAATTTCATTAAATATAACTTTAATTTAATTTTGTTTTAAAATAATATTAAATTTAAATCAAATGAATTGAAATGAACTAAAATATATTAAACATTAATTTGAAAACGATTCTTGTACTATTTGCGTACTAGTTTTACTCAAACGTTTGTGTATCGTCTCTGCACCTATGTGGAAAACGCTGCGAAATTTTGTTTTTGTCATTTTACCTCAATTTCAGATGTTGGGAATTTTTTGCGTGCGGGTTCAGTGGGTGATAAATGTGTAATTAGCGTATCTCTTGGTCTTGTTTTATAAAGGGCCAATTACAAAATATAACCATTTAGAACTTTTATTACAAACAAGCCACACTCATATTTTTTTCTTATGTCATTTGGATGATTTCTTATGTCTTATGACACCGCCCTTTTTTTTGACGTCAAAGATGAACATCCGTTTTTTATTTTTTTTTAAGTTTCAGTCCCTATTCTTCATTGTTTTTTTTTTATTTTAGTCCATATTCTTCATTATTTTTTCATTTTAGTCCCTATTCATATAAACTTTATATAAACTGTATATAAACTTTATTAATTTTATATAAACTTCATCTTATATATATATATATATATATATATGTATAAAATCAACCTAAAATCACATGATTTTTTTTTGCAAAACCTATAATACAACCTAATATCAACTCTACATCAACTTTAAAAATCAACCTTAAATTAACTCTTACAAACTTTTTTTAAAACTTAAAAAAAACCTAAAATCAACTCTACATCAACTTTATTTTAAATCAACTTAAATTCAAATCTACATATAGTTTCTAAAACTTAAAAATCAACCTAAAATCAACTCTATATAAACTCTTTTAAAACTTAAAATCAACCTAAATCAACTTTATAAAAACTTTTTTATATAACTAAATACAACATAAAATCAACCTAAAATCAACTCTCTATATTTTTTTTAAAACCTAAAAATCAACTTAAAATCAACTCCATAGAAACATTTGAAAAATTTGAAAATTTTGAATAAATTTTTAAAAAATAACTTATCACTTTAAAAACTAAAAAATAACCTTTTATAAATTTCAAATAAAACTCAAAAAATTTAAAAAAATTTAACAACTTTTAACCTTTTTTTTTTTAAATTAACATTTTAAAATAATTTTTTAATAAAGGCAAAAAAAGAGGTAGGGTTTCGAAAACACCCTAGCTCACTGTCTAGCTGCCGCCACAAACGTCGACAAAGAAGTAATAATCGGATGGTTCGAGACGGTCCAGATCCAGGCTCGCGATGAGAAAATCGAGGCGTCGAACACAAACCCGTCCGCGGCGGAGAAGGTCTGATATGAAGGGGCGCGAGACGAAGACGAGAAGAACCGCAACAGAGAAGACAAATTAGAGGCGAAGAACGTAGATCGAAGCGCGGGGAGAATAATCTGGTGGTGGGAGGAGAGCGAGGACAGACAGAGGAGACAGACGACAAAGAGGAAAGGAGAAGGTGGAGACGATGAGAGCGACAAACCGAAGAAAGAAAGAAAGAAAGAAAGAAAGAGAGGGAGAGAGGAGGCGGAGCCGCTGAGCGGACGGACGGAGAGATCCGGCGGAGGCGAGCGGTTAAGGGACACAGACGAAGAGAGAGGAAGAGAGAGGAAGAGAGGGGGGAGAAAAGTTTTGGTCAAATGAGAAAAAAAATAAAGGACTAAATGTCAATTTCTTCCGTACATATTAAGGAAAAATGATATGCAACTGTAAATTATAGATTGATACTTAAGAGAAAAAGGCCTACGATTACTAGTTTGTAATTAGAGATCTCATTTATTGCGATGTAATTAACTCTTTTATAAATAGTTCGACCATTTGTTTTTTCTAAAAAGCTGGCATGTTGAACTTGTAAAAGTAAAAACCTCCCAAGATTTCCCAAGAAATCAAAGCCTGCCTTAAGTCCTTGCTCATCTTTGTTGAAGCTCGGCTTATGCACACAACAAGCCTACATGATCCCTACGTTAATTCCGTCTCTCTTTTTCTTTTGGGACAATTAGACAATTATACTAAATTACAATGCCTTTTTTTTTTTAAATAACATATCAAGTTTATCAATATTGAGAATGCTATATCAAATTGCCATTTTTTTAAATTGCGAGAGAAATTGACTTTTTTTGTGGAAAATTGATTTTTTATTAATCTAGATTGTATTTTGTATTCACAATGGTTCGCAATAGGGTACAAAATTCATATTTTCAAAAAATAAGTGAATAATTTTTTAATTATTTTTTTAGTAATTTGAAACAAATTTTTTTCCAAAACATATTTTTTTCACAATGTTGATTTTTTACGTTCACAATGGTTCACAAGATAGTGCACATTATACATTATTGCGAATCATTGTAAACCATTTTGAACTGTTCACAAATAGAATGCACAATTCATATTTTTTAATTCTAAATCATTTTTTAATTTTCGATGCTCACAATGGTTTACAAAATAGTGTAAATTATATAGTACATTATTGTGAACCATTGTGAACGGTTCACAAAATACAACGCATAATTTTTTAATTCTAAATAATTTTTTAATTTTTGACATTCACAATGGTTCACAAAAATAGTTTACATTATTGTGAACCATTTTAAAAGGTTCACAATGTTTTTTTAATGATAAAATGAATTTTAAAAACAACAAATGCAACAACATTTAAAAAAATCTAAAATAGTGGCATTTTTGTAAAAATATCAAAGATAGGGGTATTTTGGTAAAAATAAAGGGAGCAACCAGAGTTAGGAAACCCTAGCCGCCACCCTCACACTCCTTCAACTGTGACTCCTGTCGGCTTGACTAAATGGGAAACGCGACGGATCAATGAGATTGAAGGTGAAGATCGACGCATCGGATCGAGGGTGATAGAGATGGGGAGGCGAGTGGGGAGAGGAAGCAATAGAGATTGAGGCGGAGTGAGGAGGTGACAACGGCACAGAAACGGATCGAGGAAGCAGAAGGCGACAAAGTGACAAGATGGAGATCCAACAAAGATCGAACAGAATCGAGCGAAAATCGAGAGAGGAGAGGCAGGGGGTGCGACAAAAGATGGTGGGAGCGGCGTGGTGGCTAGGATTTAGGGTTGGAGAGGGAGAGAGAGAGAGAGAGAGAGACTAGAGAGAGGAAATTGAAGAGAGAGAGCAAATTTAAAAAAAATGAAAAATTAAAATTTATATAAAAATCAATGTGACATTTTTAAAATTTAGTTTCAAATATGTGATTTTTAAAAAACAAACATAAAAACTAACATTTATGTAGAATTGAAACATGTGGTGGTATTTTTAAAAATAGTGGTCCAAAAATATACAATTTGTGTAATTAGCACTTTTCTTTTCTTCTTTTTCTTTTTTGCGCTGGACAACTCTATTTTTTTTGGCTTGAAATAAGAAAACAATAATTGCTCATCCAATTTATCATTAATAAAACATGTCCCTTCCAAAATTGCTGAGGCTTTGTGCATCCGGGAGATCTTGGATAAAGGAGTTTGGTTTGAGCCTTTGAAGGAGGTTACTATAGCTTTGGATGCTCTCATTTCGGTCAATGCCATTAACGATTTGGTTGAGGATAACTCCTATTTTGGTTCGGTTATGGCAGATTGTAAGCAACTCTTGTTTGTGTTGAATTCTGTCAGTATTGTTATTGTCACAGATTGTCTAATGTACTCGCTCACAACCTGGCGAAAGAGCCTATCTCTTTGCCAGATTATGGAGTTTGAGGTGGGCCATTTGATTATTTCCTTACTTTTGCTTTGTATGCTGCTGGTTCTTTGGATTAAGCAATGAAATCATTCCGGTTCAAAAAAAAAATGTCCCTTTGTCTTTGTGTGAATTTTGAAATTCAAAATTCATATTAAGAGCATCTCCGATGCTGTGATTAAATTAACATTTTTCTTTAAAATAAAAAGTCTTAACTCTTAAATTTATTTTCAACCCACTCTTTATGCTATATTCTATCTCCATAAGTAATATAAAGATCGAGTTTAATTATTTATTTTAAAGAGTCTAATTCACTCTTTATTTTAGTTGTAATCAATGAAACTATATTTTTATTTATTGACCAAACAATACAGAAGAAGAAAAATAAAATAAAAGTAGAAAAAAATAAAAAATTGAATGTTTTATAGGAATTAATAAAATAAATAATAGAGTTTAAAGAATAATATTGGAGACCATTTTTATTTTTAATTTTTATATTTAAATATATTTTATATCTTTATCAAATTTACTTTTTAAAACATGGAGCACCATTGAAGGTGCATTAAGGACATTAATCACATAAGTCAGGAGGGAAAAGAAAGGCCGAATCCGGTTCCTCTGTTAAGCTATTTATAATAAGTTGAATCGGAGGCAAAGCATTTATTGTACTTGTTTCTCTGAATTATAAGAAGAAGATATACATAATACCCCACATTAATCCAACTTTCTTTTCTTGCCATGAATGCAAGTCATATGTTGACTATATTAGCTTTTTTAATCAATAGGTGTAGCTAACTATAGTTGGCCCATTGGGATAGTAGGAGGGGTTTAGGTAGCGTTCGTTCGTTAGTTAAGCTACAGAGTCAAAGCTGACTTGCTTTTTCCTTGCTTCAGGTGGCTGTACGGGAGAGCCAGTTTTTTCAAAGCCTTGCGATGTAATTGCCCCTACACGAATCGCGCAGATCAGATGATAAATAGTTGAATAAATAATTAAGCCTAGTCACGCCTTACATCAGATCATTAATTTATTAGAATAATGGACAAAGGATGTTGCAGCCAATAAAGATAACAGACAAAAAAAGGTGAAGCTGATCTGTGGAAAATGAGGAGTGACGACATGTCTGATGCCAAATTAACACAACAAAATTTCAGCACTTATCAACTCTATTCTATAATGTTCAAGACCATTAAGCTAAGGTCTATTTATACTGTCATCCTTAATACTATTTCGTAAACTTCTTCACATGATTTCTTCGTATTTGAAAATCATTTCAGTCGATCCTTCAATCCATCCATCCTTCGTTATCTTTGACATCCTTCCTCCACCCTTTTTTTTTTCTAGCATCACGGAACGACTGGTAAATACAAAAACCAAATAAGATAATCTTCAACTACAAAGATTAAATAAGAAGATTCATCAAGCTTCAAGAAAAACAAGACAAATATTTTCTTAGTTTATTGCAAATTCCATCACGAAAAGGTGAGGGTTAAAAATTTGTACTAAAAAAAACCATAAGAGGACAAAGGAGAAAAGGCAGGAAGAGAGGAGCATAAAACGCCTCATTATGAAACGCCCAGTTGTAGCCACCTCCGATTGCACTAATCCCTACTAGTTACAGATACCGTTATAGAAAAGAAAAGAAAAGAAAAGAAAAGAAAAAAACAAATATAAATTTGCAGAGAAAGAGAGGGACAGCATGAAACATGAGGGTGGAGGGTACAATTAAAAAAAAGGAAAGAGGAAGGGAAACAGAAGGAAGTTGGGGTGGTCGTAACACAAGAGGATAAAAATGGACCTATCAATCCAACAACCATCCTACTATATATAGTAAGTAGAGGGTAGAAAGAAGGCGGGCGTGGCATGTGTCCACCCAGACTGCTTTCATGGCCAAAGAGGCAGCCCATTTGGGTACTAGAGGACAATGCAGCCCTCATATACTTACCATTCTCTATTTCCCTTGCAAAGTACAACTTTGGAAACGTCCTTAAGGCTGCTTGTAACTGGGTTACGAGCGGAGCTACTGTTCGTAGTCCGGTCCATCATGTCTCTGTGATGTAGCTCGTCCTCTTGCGGGAGGACGGGCTACATGTCAAGCGAGGGACCCACTGACTCAGTATTTGACAATTTTTTTTTAAATTAAAATATGACTGGTGGATCGTTTTAATTTAACGGTCAAATTTACTCCAACGAGGATTAAAATAAAATTGTGTTTAGTGAAAAGTTAAGTAGTTGTTCCGCGAAATTCTTAAAGTAATCCTTAAATTACAGATGAAAAAACTGAGAGATTAAGAACTGAAATTTTAATAAAATAATAATAAAAATATTGAATAGACGTTTCATAAAACAACTTCAAAAATCATAAATTACGAGTAGCCTAATGAATATAGTCTTTTAGCTCGTGCCCTCAATAATTGAACCATATACTAGTATTTATTTATTATCACTTAATTAGTCAAATCAAGTTAAATATCGATCCAATTATTAAAAGAGAGAAGAGAGAGAGAGAGAAGGGAAGACGGAAGGATAAGAACGTCACGGCAATGAATGAACAAGGCTGAATGGAGTGTTGTCGTGTTGACGCAGCCTTCCAGATTCCTTACGGCTCTGTCCATCCACTTGTTTATTTATTTCAATAAAAAAATAGAAAAAATGGTGACAAAAAGAAGGATGGAGAGATATGGGAGCATCTGAAGAGCGGAAGTCATTTTCAGTGTAGGGCTTCCGTGTCTCCAATGCCTTTTCTATGTTTTCAGTAGCCTTCGTATCATCTCCGCTACTCTTACTTGTATCAATTTCCCACCCTCATACTTAACATTACACTCCATCATCCTCTGCCTACAGCACGCAACTTGCCCTTCCAAAAAACTCAAATCTGGAGAACAAACTAAACTACTCCCCAACTATACATGCTCCATACACTTTTAAAAAAAAAAAAACGTATACGGCATCCATCACACCGAATTCAACTAACTTGTTACGGAATTCCTCATCCATCAACCCCTATTTATCACCGTTCTATTCTAGTCCGCACCAAAAAAGAATAACCTAACTTCGAATGTACGACAATTCCATTTGACAAAAAAAAGTTCTTTACTACGATATTCTCATTCTCCAATCTCAATTTGTATGCAAGTATTTGCAAGTGCATACAGCATTATTAGCGGATATATATAAGAAAGAATCACACGCAAAGGCTGATGATCTATTATAGACAACCACACTGTCCTGTACATATGCTATCATAATGTCACTCCATTATCTATTGCTACCTTTCCAACAAACTAAAACCCAATTCTGCATCCTCCTCACATTGTCTATACATGTACATTGTATTCATACATTATCCTATCCTTTCTATTACACCAACATTAAGGGGCTACATATCAAGCCATCATTTCCATGTCCATATCTGATTTCGGTAAAAGGGGGAGAAAAAGAAAAGCACTATCCCTTGCTATTATTTACATGAGAAATTGTAAAACTAGGACTACTTTTTCCCACATTTTGTTTTGATCACTTTGGTTACTTCTGTATAGTCTTTTCTTCTACTTGTTAAACATGGTAGTAAACTACCCCCGACTATTTTTTTTCTTTATCTGTTTGATCATATATTTTGCAATATATAAGTTTAGAACTCTAAAATGGAGCACGATGAGGTATACCCTTTCTTCTCCGAGCATTGCGATGATTGTAAATTGGAGGAGTAGAAGGAGAGAGATTGGCAATGGCCTCATCACCAAAGCTATAGGACCTGTCTCCACTGTCCATCTGCTGTCCCTCTGCAGAGTATAGGGACAGTCCATCCATCAAACGGTTGAAAGCATTCGTCTTTCGCATTTTCTTAGGAGTTGAAGATTCATCCGATTCTGAACCACCCAATTGGAAGGGATCCTTGTTCTGCTTCACTTTGAGAGCAAATGTGAGCTCTGGATCGCCTCTTTGCATGCCTCCCAGCTGACATTCACAACAGCAATCAAAATGGGGGCACTTCAGTAAACCAACCAATACAACCAACCACTCACTAACCAATCCAAAGTCCGGACAAGTTTAACCAAACAATTAAGAAGAAAAAAGAGTAGGTGAGAGAACAGGACGCTGACAAATCCCAAACCTCATCGGACACGGTGCCCAAACATCATGGAGAGGGAAATGCGGTTAGACACACGCATTAAAACGATCGGACTAATACAATTTTAACCTCCTTTTCAGCCTCTGTTTATGCTCAACAAAAGCATTTTAATTGGACTATTGACCAGAGATTCAAGTAAATTTCACGAAATGTATCGAAAAAAAAAAAGGTCAACTGCGGCAGACATCATTAAAGATTTTGATTAACTATGTATAAACTGGAAGAAATCAAAAGAAAGGGTAGCGTGAAAAAAGAAAAGGAACCTTGCAGCCAAGAGAACAGAATCGGAAGGAATCAAGGAGGCTTCTGCCGCAAATCTCACAAGTGTTGGTGACACCCTTTCCAGGCCTAGGCTGAGGCCTCTCATTCAGAAATACAATCTTGGCGCTGTTAATAATGTATGTCTGGACGCACGATATGTCTATGAACCTCTGTATCTCATTTACCCGCACCACGTTATGGTACGACGATCTTCTTATCTGCGTCCATTCACTCTCATTCAGCTCTGTTGCTTTAAAACAAACAGTATCAATTCATTCAAAACGATATTCCATCAAGAATTGAAACAAACCTGGACAAGCCGGTGATCCTTGTGATTAATCAAACAGTAAGAACAGAGAGCATTTCCAGTACAATCGAGACAGAACATATTGCATTCGCTTTTATGAGCATCCCCATGGATTGGACAGCTAATGAAATAGTTAGCTCTGAGCAGTGGCTTTAACCAAGGCGGACCCAAATCCCGGTTCCCCATTTGCCCAATTGGGCTCACCTATGGATTCAACACCGAAACCAAAGTCAATCAAGCTTAATCAAATACATATATGCATGAACATAAAGCTGGAGGTAGCGGTACCATGAGTAATCGGGTGTGGTATTTTGCCGCTACAGATAATGAAAAGTCTGGCAAGACTGAAATGCAAAGCGGAGTGTTGGAATAAAGGCAATGATGGAAGGCAGTGTAAGAAAAGCCTGGAGAGTTGAAAGGCCAAGTCTGATATAAGCTTATGGGACAAGGGAAATAGTAGAAGAGATGAAGCCTAAAGATGGAAACAAATTTTTAAGGCGGTGATATTGCATTTTTTATTTAATTGTGGAATTTAACGTAGTAATTAGAAGGGAAAAAATTAAAAAAGGAGATATGGGAGAAAGGAAACGTGCCCCCATTTGAGAACACCAGAGCACAATCGCGAGATTCTTCTTTTATTTTTATTTTATTTGATTCCTTGTAAAATTGAAACCGAAATCGGCAAACTGAATCGGAATTAGACAAGTCAAAACCGGTTAAAATCATAATCGAACCGAAATTGAAATCGACCGACCAAAATCAGAGGGTTACGGTTTAAGTTTCGGTTTTATCATTTTAGAAACTGTCGAACTACCGGTTCAACAGGCAGTTTGAACCGGAGATTTGAACTGCCGGTTCCAACAGTTATTTTTTTCTTTTTTTCTTTTATTTTTTATTTTTCAACTCTATAAATACCCTCACATCATTCTTACAAATTTTACACCATTTCTTCTCTGTTAATCTCTTCTACACTCTCACTCTATCAAAAATTTATTTTACTATAAATTACTCTTGTTAATTATTTATACATTTTATTATTGCAATTACGTTTTCTATATTTTTTAAAGTTATTTTTAGCAATTATATTTTTCAAATTCTTTCTATTTTTTACTATAGTTTAATTTAGTTATTTAGTTATTTTATTATATTTAATTAATATTTGCATATTTATTTTGGAGTAATGAAAAATTTTGGTGGAAATAGAAATTTTGAAAGTTTTAAAGTTGAAAATATTGGAACTCAAGAGAGTCAAACTCAATCAATTCCCACCCAAGGAGATGAGGGGGGAGCAGGAGAAAGAGTTTCTAATTCCGATATTTTTAAAATTTATTTTAAGAAAATTTTTAATTTAATTTATCATTTTAAGTTTCTAGTTCTTTTTCTTTTTTACTTGTATTTTAATTTATTATGTATTGTTAATTGTTGTATAGTTATATTATATAATTAAATTTGGTATTGTAACTACGGTATTCTTCCGCCACAAGTGAGTGCATCTAATAAAATTTAATGAGTTTTTTTTTCTATTTTTTTAAAATTATGTGATGTAATTACTAATAGAATAGTTAATTTGTTTAAAAATTATTAACAAAAATCTTTAGAATACAATGTATTATTAGTAATATAGTTAATTATTAAATATAATAAAATTTACAAATCGAAAAAAATTGACAGAATAAAATAACGGATTAAAAACAAAATTTCAAAAAAAATAGCGAACCAAACCGAAACCAAATTGGCAGTTAAACCGGTCAAAATAGATCAAACCAAAACTGAAACCGAATGAAAATCGGACCAAACCGTAGAAAAACCACAGCTTAATTTCGATTCTCCTATTTCACAAATTGAAACCACGGGTTTTGAAACCGCCGTGTGGACTGGACGGACGCATTTGCCCCTTCTCCCCACCAATGATGACCTTCTCGTCTTTGAAGCCTCGCCGCCGTCTGATGGGAGTGGGTCCTCTCTCTCCTCTGCTTTCACGTTGACGCCCGCTTTTTCATTACTTTCCAAACCACACGTGTGCACTCTGCTACTCTCTTCCCCCATTACATGCTTTTTTCTTCTTTTTTTTTTTTCTGATCAAAGCTTCTCATTACATCCCTAATGCATCTGTTTACTCTTCAAATTTCTTTTATTGTTTCTTTTTTTAAAAAAAAATATATTGACTTTCGATCTCTTGGGAAAAAACTTTTGTATCGTTATTCTCATATTAGAAGAAGAAAAAAGATCCAAACACCATAAATAATCAAGAAGGAAAGCAGCGTTAAAAGTAACTTCGTTGTGCTCCTAAATTCAGTAAGGAAGTCAACCCACGTCCCACGAGAAGAGGAAGCGGAATTGGAATACAAGATTGTTTTTATACTCCAACATTAATTTGATGTCTTCTTTTTTTAGGTCAAACCCCTCCGTCCATGCCATCCATACTTGACATAACTTTTGTTCTTTCCTGCTCTCTCTCAAAATTAAATTAAAGCTTTAATTACAATATTTCATTTTACGGTCCTGTTATTCATTATTTGAGTCTTAATAAGAGGTATTTAAGCAAGGGGAAATCACATTTTTATTAAAAAATAAATACTAAATTTGAAAAATACCAAAAAAACAAACTGAATTTGGCAAATACCATATTCGTGATAAATTATTTTTTTTCAAAAAAAATTAATTCTATCAAAACAAAATCTGAATTCCCAAAAGGTCTTTAAAGAAAATTCACAATTTTTTTATAAAAAAATAATTTAATAAATTTTAGTGTAATAATTTTTTTAAATTAAGTTGAATTTTATATATATTCGATGTGCACAATATTTATAAATTTTAATTTATTTAATGATAATTAAATTAATATATTAAAATATACAAAGTTCTTTAAAGATTTTTAAAAATCTACAAAAATTATACACAATTAGATAAATGATTAATTAACAATTACATTTAAAAAACCTAATAATTTAAGGGACTAAACAATAATTTTCATACAACAACACGTCTTTAAGCAGCTGGGATTTCCCAGCGACCCCCACTGTGCGCCGCTACACACATCGTCCCCCGAGCCATCGACATATTCGTCGTCTTCTTTGGTTCGCCACCTCTACACAACTGTAAAATCCAAAAACCTAGATGGTGGACAACAAGGACGAAGGCGATTCGAAATGACGAGGCAAATGGTATCGGCCTTCTGTTCCAAATACAGATCTGCTTCTCTCTAAACCATCAAGCTGCTAGGGTTTTGCTTTGCGTCGCCACCGTCGTTCGCATCTCGTTCTCAGTCGTTCAAGATCTCCTCCATCGTGAGATCGTCTCTCTCTTTCTCTTTCTTTGTCTTGATGGACACTCCTCTAAAGATTTCAGAACCTCTAGACAACCGCTATTCGCCGCCACAGATCTAGCTCAATCTCGTGGAGGTATCTATCTCGATGATTAAAAATCGCAATGGCGGTGGAGAGATAGGGACGACGACCATGTTCGTGGTGCGAGGAAGGGAAGGCTATTGTTGGAATTGAGAGCGGTGGAGGTAACAGTCAAGGTTTGTTGATGGATAGGAAAGCGAGAGAGAGAGAGAGAATATCGCGATAAATTAGTTTTTATTTGTCAAAATCTGACATTCTTAAAAATAAAAAAATAACATACATCAAATCTTAAAATTAAAAACGTGTTATTTAAATAATTATCAAATAATTTTTATTAAAATTTAAATTTTACTTATGACACTCAACATAATAAATTTGCTGAATAATTCACATCTTTGATTGGGTCGTATGACATATGTATGAGGGTTTATTGGGCCTTCCTAAAGCCCATGCACTGGGCCGTGTCTCTCACTACATTGATCTTAGAACATTAAGAATCGGGAGAAAGCGTGCCATTGGCCCGTTGTTGTTACTGCTATAAAAATTCTGTGTATTATGTGCGGACGAACCCTCAAATCCAATTGGGACGGTTGTGACCTTTGTCTAGACATGTAGAGATAATATCTATGTTGTTTTGATTTTATTTATATTAATTTTTTATTATGTTTTTTATTTAGTGACATGAGTTATTACATATGTCTAAATATGTGGGACCCACATTTATACTGTTTATATTTTATATTTTATTGTAATTTTTTAAGGATATTTATTATGTGTTTTTTTCCAATTGGTTTTAATTTTTGTTTTATTTTAACTTAAAAAATATAAGGTATAAGTAAAAAATAAAACTAAATACTTTATTTTAGACACCCAAAATCTATATTTTTTAATTTTTTTTCCTATTGTTGCTCTATTTTTATATTTTTTTATTAAATATACTGAAAATATATATTTTTTGCTTTAATTTTGTTTTTGACTAAAAAATATGCTATATGTAAAAAAAATGAAATCAGACAAGTGAGAATTCATTTAAAAAAAGAAAATATAAATAAAATATAAATAACCTTTAAACAAGAAAAAATAAAAAACAAAATAAAAAAAAATCAAACAAAATATAAATACCAAACCTTTTTAATTTTGAAA